>KZ505945.1:385494-400208 GCA_002844005.1 Limosa lapponica baueri | reverse complement strand
AGGTTGGATATTAGGAAAAATTTTTACACTAAAAGGGTTGTCAAGCATTGGAATGGGCTGCCCAGGGAGGTGGTTGAGGCACCGTCCCTTGAGGTGTTCAAAAGACGGGTTGACATAGTGCTGGAGGACATGGTTTAGTGATGTTTTTTTTTTTTTGTCAGAGTTAGGTTGATGGTTGGACTAGGTGATCTTGAAGGTCCCTTCCAACCTAGATTATTCTATGATTCTATGATCATATATGAATTACGTATTTGCAACTGTAGGTTTTCAATTCTGTTTGGGAGGGCAAGCAGCTAAAGCTGGGGATTACAAGGTCATTTTTTTAAAGCACTTCAGTTACTAGACTTTCTTGAAAAAAATGTTAACGGGAATTAATCTTATATGCACAAAGACTATTTCAAAAATATCCTGAAATTGTTGTATCTTGTATTTCATGCCTGATGTGTAATGTGAGAGATATTTTGTATGCTTAATATAAGATGAACTGCACAAGCAATCTATTGCTTTGTCAAGAGCGAGCAATGTGACCACGTTCAACTTGCACAACTAAATCTTTATATAACAGTACAACAAAATGTACCTAATTTGTATTACAAGCCTACTAGAAACTATATTGCTATTGCTGTTATTGTAAATCTCTTACCAATTGCTTAGTGTTATGAAACCTTAACATTAATACAGAAGCTTTTAGGCTTGTGTACTGACACACATCTTGCAAGAGCATTATATACCGGGAAAACTTGTTTTCTTTTTGAGAAATGCTGACCAAGAATGATAACACAAACAACTTTTCAGTCCCCTGAGCAACACTCTTGCCAGTCAGCTGGTATGTAGCCTACTATTTTCCTTCATGTTCCTCCAGAGACTCCTCTGTTGTAATCTCTTCAAAACAGTTGCTAACAGTTAGACAATTGGTGTCCTATGATTGCTGTTTAGGCTATGGATTAATAATGTTTTCGGGGTTTGCTTGCCTTCTTTTTTTTAATCCACTCAGTTGTTGTCTCTTGTTTTATATGTTAATTACAGATTGTCTTCTGGTCTTTTTGTTCTCTGTCTGCACGACACCAAATAGCATGGAGATCCAGAGGGAGGATTTTTCTTTGGCTTGGCTTTTGAAGAGGTTGCACATGAAAGAAAAAAAATTAATAACAAACTCAGCAAGCAGGTTTATGGACAGATGGACTAAGCCTACCATATAGAAAACTGATGACTTCATTATACCCTGGTTTGAGTTCTAATAGCACTGTCAGCTTAGTGAAGATAAAAAGCTTCATTTTGATAATTCTATGATGAAAAATCATGCAATTTTATTATCTACTTTTTTTTTAAAATGGTGATTTATCTTAGAAATATCTTGTATTCATCAGCCTCCGAGTCTCTGTCTTCAGTCCTTTCATTAGAACTTTCAGTATTTCTTTCCTGTGTTTAATACTGTGATGCGGGGTTTTCTGTCTGCTACATATTAATCATAGGTATGGAGCATATATCATTACTGTTCTTTCCAACGGAAAATATAAATGGCACAAAGTTCTTTCACTGGATCTGAATTGTTTTCATGGCATTTAGGACTTGCGTATTTGATAAATGCATGTAAGTTTTCATTACCTACTATGGGAAAAGAAATGGAGCCACAAGCCAGATGATACATTACGTGTGAATTGAGAGTTCTTATAAGATGATCATGCTACAGAGTAATTCAGAAAGAATAAACAATGTGAATGATGATTGGTATCAGTTGTGAGGAAAGAATACTTCTTACCTGTCCTTATTTACTGATGATGAAGAGTTGCAACATTAAAATTTAGCATTGCATTATTCTCATTTGAAGTAAGTCTGTGCTGCCAGTAAATTCAGTGGTTCTCATCTCTTCACTCATTCTGTGTAGGGGTGGAGAGGACAGTCTTTAGCAGATGAATTTCCAGTTTCCAATTCATCACATGACTGAACAAAAAATAGTGAGGATACAAGAGCAAAGAGAGGAGAAGGTGGCCTTGCCCTTTATGAAATCAGCAAAGACATGCTGAATTAAAGTATATTGGGTGTAGGTGCCAAAGTTTTGGTAGCAGGGGGCTGCAGAGGTGGCCTCTGCGAGGAGAGACTGGGGCTGCCCCATGATGGACATAGCCAGTTCCATCCAGCTTCAATAGACCTACTGCAGGACATAGCTGAGCCTTTTCAGCCAAAATGGTGGCACCTCAGGGAAAACATGTTTAAGAAAGGGTAAAAATGCTGTGGAGAGAGGAATAAAAAGGAGGTGGAATAAAAAAGAATGAGAAAGAGCAGATGAAAGACCAAAGCCTGAAGAGGAGGAGGAGCTCCACAGTGGAGCAGATATTCCCTGCTGTCTGTGGAGAGCCCAGCCAACCCTGGAGAAAAACGTGAGGATAGAGCAGCAGAGAGGAGGCATTACGAACTGACCACAGTCCGCATTTTCCATCCTCCCCCATGCTGCTCCGGGTATGAAGGTGTGAAGTTGATCCTAGGAATAGCGGGAGGAAAGTTTCTGCTTTAATATTTTTCTTTTTGTTTCTTGCTACCCTTACTTAATTGGCAATAAATTATTTTTTCCCATGTTGAGTCTGCTTTTATGCTTTGCCTGTGATGGTGATTGGTAAATGATCTCCCTGACTTTATCTCAAGCCATGAGCTTTCTTAGTTTTGTTTTTGTTTTTTTTTTCATGTTTTCTCCTCTGTTCCCACTGGGGAGGAGAAGGGAGGAAGCAGCCTGGTGGAAGTTTGATTGTTGGCCAAGGCTCATTCACCACATAAAGTAAATTAGAAGCACAAGTTTAGGTAAAACATAGATTTAATGAGTCAACTTTTTCAAAAGACTTCTTCATCAAGTACATCTTCTGTATAGCATTTTGTGACATATCTTTCTTGCCTTCTTGTCAGTCTTTCTGTATTTGAATAATTTTACAGATTTCTATTTGTAGAACGGTACTTTAAAGTTTAATTAGTATGATTGTGGAAGCTTAAAATTTTGACCAAAAAAAAGGAGTCATGATTTTAAAAGGAAAATAAGTTTTATGCTGCTTATCCTGCAATACAAAAGGATTTTTAGATGGATTTTATAGCAAATTTTGAAAAAATAGATTCTCTTGTAGATTAGAGCATTACAAACCTAGAAAAGTTGTACTGAAATTAATGTAATGTCTCTATTTTACACAAGGAAAACTTCTATTAACTTCAGTTGTGGGTACAGGGGGAAAAAAAGTCTCAAAATTTTACTTTCCATGTGCAAAATGTGTTTTAAATTTTACTTTCCATGTGCAAAAGTTTGCATAAATATGTTGAGTGTCCCTTTGTTATTTTATAGCTATATAGAAACAATTCAATTCAGAACATAGGAATGCATCTTTTGCATGCATACTGGTTGTGGAGGAGTTTGCATAGCTGACATTGGTGCTGAAATTTGACAGAAATAAATATGTAAACTGTACCTTTAAGAAGATGATTACAGAAAGGAAAGTAACTATTGAGCTGTGCTCATTGAAACTAACACCAGTAATGCACACACTGCCAGAAATGTTTACCAACTGGATAAAATCCTGGCAAGATGATCCACATGAGACCACCAAAGTCAGCACAAGCCACGGCAGGCCTTGTTTCAGAACATTTCTCCACACATCCCAGAGGAGACCCACCCCTGGTCCAGACCACAGGCCAGAGAAAGGAAGAAGATGACCCTGACTTTGCTGCATACCCACAGCAAAAGAGAGCTGTCTGTGTACACTGTGGTCAGCATCAGAAAGGGAACAGACCTCAGTGGGTGGCAGGTACCCACTACCATCAGCATGAGTACCCTCCCAGAGCAACACTGATATCCCTTGCACTGTGTCCTGGGTTGAGTGCCACAGGACTAATTTTTCTTCTAATGCTGGGGAAAACTGCATTTTCAGAAGACTCTAGTGTCTGCATTCATGAAAATACTTACTTTATAGCCAGACAGGCTCTGTAGGATTCAAGGTCTTAGTGTTTTTGAGCCTTGGCAGGTTCAGGGACAAGGAGGAGCATTTGACCCAGGCTGGCCAACAGGATTATTTCATACCATGAATGTCACATTCAATATAAATTAGAAAAGTTTGCTGCATAGCTCTTTCCCCCTTGATGGCAGTTGTCCAAACAACTCCTTGCCCCAGTGCCAGACCCCTGAGGCCTTCTTTTCCTCCCAAAGCCATTGCACTTGCAGTGTCCGACACTTGCTGTCCATTGTTGGGAGTGCATAGCTTCCTACTGGTATAATTGGCTGAGTATAATTCTTGTATATCTTATACCAGTATTGGGATTAATACTGGTTCTTTAGTATTATTGTTAAAGATTTATACTTATTTGATTAAATCTATTTATATTTCAACCCTCTTGTTTCTTTGTGTTACCCAATTGCCCTTTCTAGGTGGGGAGGGGTGATCAGGTGACAGAATAATTGTCTAAATGACAGTAAATTGTTATGGGTTTTCTCAAACCATAACACACTGTCACACTGGGTCTTAGTGGGTGATGGTGCTGTAGTTAACGTGTTAAAGCATGGAATGCCAGCATCCTTTGTGTCTGTATGACTATGTGTGCTGCCGTTGCAAGTGTTAGGTTAGGTTTTGTTTCTGTGTAATTGCAGTTTTAGTAATAAAACCACTCAACCACTTCCCAGGGCACCGTATTCCAACACTCGACAACCGTTTTGTCCGAGGACTGGAGAAAAGCCAATGTCATCCCAGTCTTCAAAAAGGGCAAGAAGGAGGACCCGGAAAATTACAGACCGGTCAGCCTCACCTCCATCCCTGGAAAGGTCATGGAACGGATCATCCTGGGTGTCATCTCAGAGCATATGGAGGAAAAGAAAGCTATCGGAAGTAGTCAACATGGATTTACCAAGGGGAAGTCATGTCACACTAAACTGATAGCTTTCTATGATGGCATGACTGGTTGGATGGATGAGAAGAGGGCGGTGGATGTTGTCTACCTTGACTTCAGCAAGGCTTTTGACACAGTCTCCCATAGCATCCTCATAGCTAAGCTTAGGAAGTATGGGTTAGAGGAATGGACAGTGAGGTAGTTTGAAAACTGGCTGAAAGACAGAGCTCAGAGGGTCATGATTAGGGGCACAGAATCTAGCTGTGTCCATAACAAGTGGTGCTCCCCAGGGGTCAGTACTAGGTCCAGTCCTCAATATATTCATCAATGACCTGGACGAAGGGATAAAATGTACCCTCAGCAAGTTTGCTGATGACATAAAACTAGGAGGGGAGGCTGACACCCCAGAAGGCTGTGCCGTCATACAGTGAGACCTGGACAGGCTGGAGAGTTGGGCAGAGAGAAACCTAATGAAATTTAACAAGGGTAAGCGTAGGGTGCTGCACCTGGGGAGAAATAACCCCAAGCACCAGTACGGATTGGGGGCTGACCTGCTGGAGAGCACCTCTGAGGAGAAAGACCCAAGAGTCCTGGTGGACAACAGGATGACCATGAGTCAGCAATGTGTCCTTGTGGCCAAGAAGGCCAATGGCATCCTGGGGTATATCAGGAAGAGCGTGGCCAGCAGGTCGAGCGAGGTCATCCTGCCCCTATACTCTGCTCTGGTGAGACCCCATCTGGAATACTGTGTCCAGTTCTGGGCTCCCCAGTTCAAGAAGGACAGGGAACTGCTGGAGAGGGTACAGCAGAGGGCCACAAAGATGATTAGGGGCCTGGAGCACCTCTCCTACGAGGAGAGGCTGAGGGACTTGGGTCTTTTTAGTCTGGAGAAGAGAAGACTTAGAGGGAATCTAATCAATGCTTACAAATACTTAAAGGGAGGGTGTCAGGAGGACGGGGCTCGTCTTTTTTCAGTGTTGCCCAGTGACAGGACAAGAGGAAATGGGCACAAACTTGAATATAAGAAGTTCCACCTAAACACGAGGAGGAACTTCTTTACTTTGAGGGTGGCAGAGCACTGGAATAGGCTGCCCAGGGAGGTGGTGGACTCCCCTTCTCTGGAGACATTCAAAACCCGCCTGGACAAGTTCCTGTGCAACCTGCTATAGGTAGACCCGCTCTGGTGGGGGGGTTGGACTATATGTTCTCCAGAGGTCCCTTCCTAACCCATATGATTCTGTGATTCTATGATTCTATGATTTGGAGAAGAAACTTTTCGTAATATCTATCCTAAACTTCCCCTGGTGCAACTTGAGGCCATTTCCTCTTGTCCTATCACTTGCTACCTGGGAGAAGAGACCGACCCCCACCTTGCTACAACCTCCTTTCGGGTAGTTGCAGAGAGCAATAAGGTATCCCCTCAGCTTCCTTTTCGCCAGACTAAACAATCCCAGTTCCCCCAGCTGCTCCTCATAAGACTTGTGCTGTAGACCTCTCACCTGCTTTGTTGCTCTTCTGTGGACATGCTCCAGCACCTCAATGTCTTTCTTGTAGTGAGGGGCCCAAAACTGAACATAGTATTCCTAGTGCAACCTCACCAGTGCCAAGTACGGGGGATGATCACTTCCCTCATCCTGCTGGCCTCACTGTTTCTGATACAGGCCAGGATGCTGTTGGCTGCCTTGGCCACCTGGGCACACTACCAGCTCATATTCAGACAGCTGTTGACCAATATACCTAGGTCCTTTTCCACCAGGCAGTTTTCCAGCCACTCTTCCAAAAGCCAATAGTGCTGCATGGGGTTGTTGTAACCCAAGTGTAGGACCTGGCACTTGGCCTTGTTGAATCTCATGCAATTGGCCTCGGCCCATCAATCCAGCATGTCTGGATCCCTGTGTAGATCCTTCCTACCCTCAAGCAGATCAACACTCCTGCTCAGCTTGGTGTGATATGCAAATTTACTGAGGGTGCACACTAATCATACAAGCCAAGCAACTAAAGCCTCTGGTATAGAAGATGAGGGCTGAAATATCAATATGGGGAATCTGATAGAATGATTACATCACACTACTACAAACCCACCAAGGCAAGCACAATGTGCAATGATGAATACAACTATCATGTGGTTAGATATACTCCTTTCTGTAGGGAGAAGGGGTAGAACTGAATGAGCAGCTGCCTGATCCTAGCTGCCAGCTGGGGTTTAATCACAACAAATGCACATAAAAAACTGAATGGGAGAGACAGTCTGGGTTATTCCTTCCTCAGGAAAATGCAAATCCATTTGTGGGACTGCTTTTTCTTAAGGACCTGGGTGTACTTGGCCGTAATGTGTAAGGATGGAGAATTCTGATGTGTACCCCAAGGAAATTTAATCTTGGGTGAAAATAATCCATTATTTCTGTTGCATGATGCCATTGCTGTATGATGCCAGTGTTATATGATGCTGTATGTCAACACCGCTGAGATTGCTATATGTCAAATGTATTACAGCAGAAGTCACCTGAACCAATGAAGAATGAATCTCATAAGGAACCAGGCATGTGCAGTGGTGACACAACCCGAGTTGGCTTCAGTGTGCAGCAATCCAACACAGCACACCAACTCTGCTGTCCTGATTGACCATAATAACAGATGGAGATAAAAGTCATGGACTAAATGAAATTAATGGACATTTTATAGACATTTCATGGACATTTTATAGAGGTGGTCCATAGACTAAGGAAATGCTGTCTGTGTATATATCAAAGGATGAGGAGGGGAGAAGTGACTGATGAGGATGTACCGGATAGTGTGGGACCAGAGCATGATGTAAACGGTACAGAATAAGAGGTGAAGGTTCTACTGATTTTGTCTGGGATTGAGTTAATTTTTTTCATAGTAGCTTGTATGGTGCTATGTTTTGGATTTGTGATAAAAATAGTGTTGATAACACACTCATGTTTTAGCTATTCCTTAACAGTGCTTGCACAGCATCAAGGCCTTTTCTACTTACACTTCCTCACCAGCCAGTAGGCTTGGGGTGCACAAGAAGTTGGGAGGGGACACAGCCAGGACAGCTGACCCCAACTGACCAAAGCGATATTCTGTACTATATGACATTGCGCTCAGCAATAAAAGCTCATGGAAGAAGGAGGAAGTGTGTGTGGGCATTCAGTGTTACAGTGTTTGTCTTCCAAGTAACTGTTACATGTATGGGAGCCTCACCTTCCTGGAAATAGCTAAACATCTGCCTGCTGATGGGAAGAATTGAATGAATTCCTCATTTTGCTTTGCTTACATGTGCAGCTTTTGCTTTACCTATTAAAACATTTTCATCTGAACCCACAAGTTTTCTCACATACCATTCTGCTTTTCTCCCACATCTCACTAGTGGGGAGTACGTGAGCTTAGCTCCCTACCAGGTTTAAACTACACCACCACATTATGTAAGAGGAATCCCAGTCTCAACCATTTTAACAAAAATGTAGTCTGTTCTGAGGCTGACTTCTGTGTAACTGACTTTCACGAAACTGACTTTCACATAGAACAAAACAAGAGAAATATGCAGTTGTGTTACTTTAAAAGCAGCTTAGACAGCTCCATAAAGCAAAATCATGGCTTCCTCTAGGACAAAAGCTGAGTTGCAATCTACTGGGTTGCCCCAGCACCAGCCTGAAATTCAATGTGCCAATGCCTGTTTGTGAATTATCAGCTCCACCCTCTAGCTGCTTACTCAGTGGCAATCTCAAAGCAATATCATGTATTTGGTGGCATGTTCTTGCTTATGAGCAGAAATACAGAAGTGTATTTTTATCTGTCTTTATTGCCAGTTTATGTACAGTCGAACAAAAAATCCAGTTCTTCATATTTTCATATTTACTAAAATGAACTCATACCAATTTATAAAAACTGAAAAATAGATTTCGTACAGCTTTATCCAGATACAAATAAATAAAAACCCCACATAAATAAATAATTCTCAGTCAGGCAAAACCTGAAAAGCTTTTTTTTTTGGATACCCCAAGAGGAAGTTGACGAGGAAAAAAAAAATCAAGGTCTGTTTTAGAAGTAATTCTGATAGTAGAAATAAAAACCAAAACAGTTGAGTTATAAGGGAAGTTCCATTGCAGTCTTAAGTGTACCTCTGGTTACCCCAAAGTAATGCACATATTTGTTATGAATAGAGCTTATGGTATAATGCAATATGAAGTCCAACATCATAGGTGGTGTCTTGTTGACTTTTTCGTTACTCAAGTGCTCTCAGGATGCAGCCACAGATATTTGTATGCACCAGTGCTAACAAAATTACCTATGGTGAAATTTTTGTTGTAAAGTATGGTAATTTTCTAAGTGAAAAATAAGGTATTATTAAGCTATATATCACTGTTAGTAATATAGTGACTTTTATTGCTGGTGTCTGAATTCTTCCAGTAACTATTCGATGAATATGTCCCCAAAAGCAAAGTGTGAAGTATCACTGAATTATTACTGTCAAAACTAACAGAGGCTTTGTATTGCAATATCTGTCTTAAAAAGATAAAAATAAATAAATAAAAAAAATTGCATCAGACAGAGAAATGAAAAAAAAAAAAACCCTCAAACAAAACCCCAAACCAAACCCACAGTTGCTACACAAGATTTTTTCTCTGTTTCCCAGTAAATCTTCCTTTTTTTCATTTGTATCTCAAACATTATATTGGATTTTATTAAATTTAATTTTTCTATTTTCAGATTATTTCTTCTTTGCTTAACAACCTTTGTAGAGATGACTTGCTTCATTCTAACAGTTTTTTAAAAAAGCACTTTACAGGTGCTGTTTTCACAGCCACAACCAGACTTCTTGTACTTACACTGAATCTGATGGGATACATACTGACCAGTACTGGCAGCTGTTGAAAAGCCTCTTCTACATTATGATAAATTAGTAATAATTCACAACTGAAAATTTAGTTTGAAGATAGAAGCTGGGTCACACAAAGGAGTGTGAAACTACTGAAAAATTTAGTTCACTTCTGTCACAAGACCATGAAATACAGAAAAAGACTATAAATTATTAAGACCTTCTAAAAAAAAAAAAAGGTATTTACTTAACAGATTTGATTCTCTTTTTCCTGTTTGAAAGCATAATCCAACGAAACCACTACTGATAGGAATGCTCAAATGCAAAACGCAAAAGAATATGTGGGGCTGAATACTTTAACATTGTGTCCATATATATATGAAGAAATATGCATTTAGGAGTCTGTGAAAGCATGTATAGATTTCTCTTTTAAAAGTTCATATTAAAAAATAGAAGTTTTCAGATTCTGAGCCTTATTAAGAAAAACTGATGTTAGGGGTGGTTTGGTGGCTTTTTTAAATGAAAGATCTGAAAAGAAATGAAGTTTCAACAGCTCTACTTATACGGTATGTATTTTGTATTAATATTGTAACTCTCAACTGAATTAGACTATGGAGAATCTAATACAATAACCTGGCAAAACAAAACATCATAGATTTATTTTGTGTGTATATGTATGTATTGGCTTCTGGTTTGTTTTTTTTTCCTGTTCAAGCATTCTCATGTGCCCTAAGGCTATCCCCAACACAGGCAAGATGTATCCTTGATTTCATTCTATACAGACACCATTCTGCTGAATTGCAAAACAATCCTGACATTATTTTAGATGCACTGCACGGAAAAACAGCAGAAAATAACACATATAAGAAATATTTATATTTTTGATACAAAGGTACTTAACTGCAGCCCAGAACTAGATGGGTGTGCTTGTTTATCTCTGGCTTATAAGAAGATATTTGGATGAGTAGCTCAACCTCAGAAAACTAACTTGCTAAAGCCTAAGTTAGAGAAGACAAATTACATTTATAGAATCTTAGACATTCAGAGAGAATTCATCTAGGTAACCATATTGAAGATTTGCAGGCAGAAGGGAAACAAAAAGCTGCCTTCAGGGAGAAGTTCACTGTAGGTAGAAAACCCTTAAATGAAGCAGCAAAATAATGAAACAGAAGATGGTACAAAAGCCATGCACAAGCGATGAGATCTTAAATTCTGTAAGACTTCAGAAGACATATAAGAACAATCACTAGTATTGCACTGCAACACAGCAAATGTAGTGTTTTCACAGTTGTTAGCCCACCACTAACTATTACTAACTTAGCAGTAAAAGATCTAATGAATTTTCAGGCCTTTATGGACCTGTCTGGAATTGACTTTGTTTCAGCTTAGCTTTAGCTGCAACACCACACCACCCAACAATCTGATGACTGTCTTCTAACTTGCCTGTAGCTTCAGCTTAGCTTTATGCAACTGTGCCAAGGAATTGTGCTACCTGTGGTTCAAGTTTAATAAAACTTCATAATCATTGAAACTAAATTTGTGCATCAGACAAAAAGAGGTGTTAGCAACAGACTGTTGGGAAACACAAAAAAGAACTTCACATGCAAGACTGAAGAGGAAAGAAAGTGAACTACCACTACTACTGACACAATACTTATCTTGACAAATTACTCTGGATACTAGCAACCCACTACAGCATCCCATGATAGGAAAAATGACCCTTGACTTTTGACTGCGGGTGCTTAGAAAGGTGAGTACAACAATGGAGAACATGGCAATATATTGGAAAATCTGTGTGCACAATACTTTTACTGGATTATTAAGGGAATTGGGAATAACTTAACAATTTGAATGGAAACTGTTGATATTGTAATTACATTAATGATAGCTGGTGCTTGTATTTTGATTGGACTGTTAAAATATTACTTAGCTGATCAATAAATTCTTGTGTCTGCATAAAAGATGTGCTCCCTTTTTGCTCATAAGAAAATTTTGACTGTGATAAAAGTTGATTCAGGTACACATGTACAACCTCTCACTATTTTGTACAGGTTTGTATTTGTTTTGTACAGTGTGATTGGTCTTTAAACTCTCAGAATCACAGCAGAAACAGATAAATTATTTATGTGTCTCTGAGTGCCTGGAAGGACATACTAGATATAAGTATATTTATGCCATCTAATTTAGAAATTTATCTTATCTTTTTTAAAGTTACTTCTGATGTATGAAATATGGGATCTATTTCCATGTTGCACATCTAGATACACTCCCCAGTTGTGTATACACACACCTGAATGCAAAACTCCTTCTTCTTTCTGTCCAGTTTTCTTTGGATAAAAAAGGCCAGGTACATGATATGGAGGCGACTGTTATGTTCTCCAGCAGTCCTCTACTCAGAGTGATCAGATGAGATTCTGTTCCAGAGCTTTGATACTGAGTCGTGCTCATGTAGTATCTATTTCTCTGCAGCGATTAAATAGAGAGCATACGCTACTAACTTAGAAGTGAAACAACATGCTTAGAGACATTTATGCTAAAAATTCTTCTGTTTTTCTATTCTGCTGGCAGTAATGTTATGAGACTTGTTAGGCTAACAAAACAGAAAGGTAAATCCATGGAAAAATATCTAGATCTATTTAAGGGAAAAGTTCCTTACAGAAAAGGGATAAAATAACTTAGACGCAAAGTATGCAAGCATTTCTGAATTGCTTGAAAGAGTAAGAATTTTTAGAGGCATTCCAGGACAAAGGTTAAAAAAGAGCATGGAGAAAAAAAAATGGTGAGAACTTCGAAAAACAATTCAATTTAGTGAAGCACACCAATCCAACAGTTCAATATAATGTGTGCTGACATATCCAGGTATGATGTGTCATACACAGAAAGCTTCATAAAGATATGTATTTTTCCATAGATGTTTAAAACTCTTTGTGATAATAATTAATAATTATCATTCAATCCTTTGGTATGCTAGACAGGAGTTGAGAAGCAAACCCATATATCCTATCAGGTAATGGGCAGTTTATACACACGCCATTCAGTATAATTTTAAAGTGAAAATAAAAAAAACAAAACACACCAAGAAGATGTAGAATATGAGACTTTGTAACATTGCCAGTTTGTGTTTCAAGGACAGCAATCATGTTTTCTGAGATGTGCAAAATAAACAATAATTAAAAAATGCATCAAATTGCACTTCATATTTCTGGGACCTACTCAAAACAAGGATCTATGACTCAGAATTGTAATTTATTCAACTCCAGTCATTCAGGTGTCTGTGATTACGTATTCTGAATCTCATACCCACTGCCATTAATGTCACAGGATGCCAATTGCAGGATCCCAAATACAATATGTGACTATTGGTGTTGCTTAGTGAGCACAATGCCACATTATAATGTGGATTGTTTGGTGGTTTTTTTTTTCCTTTGCATGTTTTTGTTTTCAGTTATTCACTGAGCTTGCGGCTCATGTCTCCTAACTTCAAACCAGTATTAGTTCACAGCTGAACTAGTCACCTCAAAATCCTTTACAGTCAATGGAGAGAAACAGAGCAGTACATGTGCTCTATAATTTCCATATGAGAATCTTTTAGTAATTACTATATGACATTTATATCATTGCATCAAAGGTCAGATAGACATAATACACAATTAAATGTGTGAAAGATAGACATTTTGAAGGACAGACTGTTCCTCTTGGCTGACCCCATAACTTGTTCATTTTTCCTGTGCTGTCTGGTGTTTGTTTGTAGGATTGTTTAGAAGTCTTTTGGAACTGTCTAATCTGTATTCCCTAAGGACTCTTAAATAGAAATGCTGTTTCTTCTACTTTGAACCTTAAAATTTTTAAAGCAAGAAAGGTAACATCAAATTTGTTCTTAAGCATGAATTTGTTTGCAGATAAAAAGTTGGGTTTCATAGCTACTTTTGTTTCCTTTTGGATGCTTGAAATAATAAAAAGCACAGTATCTTTAAGCAAAACCTATGTTTTCCTACATGTTTCCCTATATGCTAGTTTCCATCAGATGTTTCTCCACTCATTATTGATTACTAGGACTGTATAAGAGTTCTCAGTAAGACATCAAATGCCCTTTTCTGCACTTCAGATACTTTAGTTGGTCAGAACTGATTCCACCAGACACAGAAAAAAGACAGTGTTTGGATTCGGTCCAAAAGCACCCTTCATTCACAAGAAAGCTCTCAATAATTCCAATGCAAGACTTCTGTCTTATTCCAGGGAGCACTGAAAGGCTATAAAGAAGACTGCGAAGAAGTGAAATCAATGGAATATCTTATGCAGCTTTCAGTACGGGTAGATTTTAGCCATAGAGGAGTTAAGAAGGATGCCTTTTCCTTTCTTGTTTTTCCTTTCAGCAGATACAGTGAGTTGTGTTCCCTCTTGTTTCTACCTTCAGACAGTAAAAGCTGTAGATTTTTTCCCTTAATTTCTTAAATTCAGGCAAATTTAAAGCTGTAAGAGATATGTAGGATCATTAAGAAGTGCATCACCAGAACAGAATAGGAAATGAGATTTCAAGAGATTGAAGATGTCTTTGGTTATCAATGAAAATAGTCATTAATATCTCTTTACATTCTGGAAATAAATGGAGCAGAAAAAATGACTTTTTTTTTAAATGATAGGCAGAAATTTACAAAATGGATTTAAAACTATAGAGAGGGAGAAGACAGAGGGGGAGGGAAGAATTCCTAATGTAATTCTTTACTTGCCTCAAGAATTGTGCTGTGATAGGAAAAACACTGAATAAATGTATCTAAATATCTGTTAAAGATTTCAAAGATTTGCTTTTCTGACTGTGCTAATAGCTAATCATCTGTTAAATTTTTCTTCCTTCTTTTCTTTGTTATTAATTATAGGAAGATATTAAGGTATTTTTGAGGTGCTGCTAGGGAAGCACTGGAAATGTCTGCACACTAGTACAATTTATGAGAAATACAAACCATATAATTAACTGTACCTAAGTATAAATTTTTAGATGGGAGAGTTTACAAAAATTATACTTTTAAGAATGTATTTATTTAAA
>KZ505945.1:371105-381630 GCA_002844005.1 Limosa lapponica baueri | reverse complement strand
GAGTCCCCTTCTTTGGAGATTTTCAAGACCCGCCTGTATGCAGTCCTGAGTAGCATTCTCTAAGCAGTCCTGCTTCAGCAGGGGAGTTGGACTAGATGATCTATACGGTCCCTTCCAACTCTAAAAAATTCAGTGAAAAATTCAGTGAAACGTTAATGGTGTTTAACTTCCTGATGTATTTATGGTCTTAGCCACTCTTTGTTTTGTTAGGCTGAAAAGAGCAAACTCTTAGAGAATGAGGAATAGTAGAAATATGCACATATTTTGAAATGAACACTCACATTTTTTGAATAAAAGAACAAACTTGTTGGACATAGTCTTCTAATGGAGGAACAAAAGATCCTCCAACCATACTAAATTATGCATGTGAGCAACCAGGAAACAGCTGTCTGCAACACTGAAAAATGCCTTTAAAATAGACAGGTAACATAAGTGTATATCAGGTTGTCTGTCCATTAAATTCAGTTGAATGTGGGCATTTGACTCCTACAAATAAATTTTATTCATGTCTACGTTCTTTTATTCCCAAGATAAGTAAATTATACACAGTAGAACCATGAATTAAGTGTTTAGGACTGAGGCTTTTAAAATATTTTGAATTTACTTTACATTTTATTTCTTTCCTGGTTTTGTGCAAAGTTAGTGTTGTCTTCTAACTTTCCTGAAAGTCTCTTTGTATATTAATATGCTCTTTTATAAAAATAAAATACTGTAGAAAAATAAGATCTTTAAACTGGCTTCCACAGAAAATAAGTCAAGATCAAAATTTGCCAGGACCCACTCCCATCTTCAACAAGTTTGTTAGCTGAGTCCAAACTCAGCTCCTTTGGTGAGAAAAGCTTTCATGAAGAAACTTAGAAGACACCTGAGCAATGGCTACCCCTCTGGGGAGCTGCTTTTAAACAGAGGTCTCACCTTTGGTGCCCACTTGAGCTGCAGTGTCACAGCAATGCTTATGTCTGGCCATGGACCCAGTTAGTCTGGACACGGAACCTGGCAGCAATCTGTGGGCCAAGGTCCCATTGCATCCTTGACCTGTCCCCTAGGAGGGCTGGAGCAATAGGACAAGCCTTGGCCACATGACCCTGACATTATAGCCCCATGAGGAGCCCCTGCTGCTTCCAGCCTCCAGCTCCAGGGAGCTGGTGACCCATACAGAGCCCTGGCAAAACTGTTCTATCAGAAAACTAAACTGACATTCTGTAGAGAAGTGGATCATCAAAGAAGTAATAACAGATGAGCTCACTGTATAGTCCCAGGGAAGAAGGTGTATGAATTGTGAAACTTCCTAAGATTTTATTTGATTTCATGTTAATGTTCTGTTGACCTTTGGGGTTTTATAATCATTTCCACCTTCTTTAATTTCTAAATTATCTCTCAATTCTCCCTCTCTCCAGAAATAAACTCAATGTTTGTTTGATATTCTTTTTTGAGTTGTGTGGGTTTTGTGAAGGTTTTTTTTTGAGGTGGTGTTTTTTTTTTTTTTTCCATTTTAGCTTTTGACTTTGGTTGGTTGGTTGTTTTATATTCCAAATCTGAATATTGTGTCAAATATAAGCGAAATGGCTTCATTTTTTTACAGCTACCTATTCAGCAGCATTCCATTGTGAATCAGGAACAGTAATAATTCTGATAATAACATGTCTATAGAGTCAAGTAAAACTCAAATGTGACAGTGAGATACCCACAGGAAAAGTAATCTTGCAGTCCTCAGCTTCTCACCTAAGCCTCCCTCCTTTCTCCTGTAAAACTACTCTGACACGAATCCCAAGATGAATGTCTAGCTATAAGTACATGTTGCCTTGAAGAAGCAAGCAAAGGGAAAGGCAAGGAGTGATTTAGCAGTTTGCCTTCATGCCCATACCATGACCTCTGTCATGAAGGTGGCTTAAAGACAAAATCACAGCTAGATTCTCCTTCTGCCTACTTCTCCATGGGGGCATGCAGTCACAAGCAGCAATCATTCTTGAAGTATTCATCCTAGTGCTCTCCTAATAGTTAACATAACAATAAATTTATATCAAGAATCTTGGTATAACAGTGTACATTTACCAGGTTTTAATATTAGAGGGCTAACAGGAATGCTAACAATTAATTTAGTAGCTAAGGAGTTATAGGTATTTTCAGTTCACAAATGAACTGGGTATTCTTTAATTAATTAAACTTTTTAAGAAAAAAATAGACAAACCATATAAGTAGAAAAGCCTAGTCCTGCTTAAAAGAAATACAGCAGAATAACCACCTTCATATGTACTGGGACAAAGATTGTCTAAAGTATTTATACTTTACAAGTTTGATTAATACAATATGTGCTATAAATGCAAATGTATTATCTATAAATATATAAAGATGGAACTTCCTGTGTTCCAGTTTGTGGAACCTGCATCAAAAAGTTATCATCAGTGCTCTACACAAACCTTCTGGACTCCGTGTGCCTGGCTGCATTTCCTTTCCAGCAAATATCAGGGTGGTTGACGTCCCCCATGAAAACCAGGGCCTGGTTGAAGCTACTTTCAGCTGTCTGTAGAAGGCTTCATCAACTTCATCTTCCTGATGAGGTGGCCTGTAGTAAACACCCACAACAGTGTCAACCATATTAGCCTGCCCCTTAATTCTTACCCATAAGCTCTTGAGTCATTCTTCATGCCTAGGCAGAGCTCAATAGATTCTACTTGCTCTCTCACATAAAGAGCAACTCCACCTCTCCTTGCTGGCCTGTCTTTCCTAAACAGTATGTAGCCAATTTGTCTCCAATTCAGAGACAAAGAGGTTCAACACACAATTAAAAATGCTGCATTTAACGTAATAGTATAAGTTAATATGAAAGTGTAGCAGACATTAATTATATATAGCAGAATAATGAATATATTGACCTTTACAGTAAATCCATAGGGTAAATAACATTGACACTTACCCTATAGTAGGGATGTATTACTATTTACTTAAATATTTTGTGAAATAAGCATGTCTTTAAGCTTTTGTGTAAATGGGACTTTGCTGAAGCGGGATCTATTAAATAATTTTTCATGCTGGTTTGTTTTTAATAAGGAAAATAAGAGAGCAAAATGAAGCATGTTAAATTAAATCCACTTAATGTTGCAGAAAATCCTGAATCTTTATTGTCTATTTCTAACTACTCAATTTTGTTGTGTTAATGTCGAACTACTGCATCTGTGTTGATATAAGTAATGTAAACCTGTAGGTCCTTGTGTGTTTATAACCATACTAATATGTTTGCTGAAGTGTTTCACAAAAAAGAGCTCCTGATCCTTTTATACATATTGATATTGACTACTCAGGACAGAAGTTTTCTAGCATCATGAGGGAAATCATCAGTATTGCATCCAGAGCTGGAGTCCTCAGCACAGGAAGAACCTGGACCTGTTGGAACGGGTCCAGCGGAGAGCCACGAAGATGATCAAAGGGCTGGAACACCTATGCTACAAGGACAGGCTGAGGGAATTGGGGTTGTTCAGCCTGAAGAAGAGAAGGCTCCAGGGAGACCTTATAGCAGCCTTCCAGTACCTAAACGGAGCCTACAGGAGATACGGAGAGGGACTCTTTATCAGGCAGTGGAATGATTGATAGGATTAGGGATAATGGTTTTAAACTGAGAAGAGATTTAGATTAGATATTAGGACGAAACTCTTTACTGTGAGGGTGGTGAGACACTGGAACAGGTTGCCCAGAGAAGTTGTGGATGCCCCATCCCTGGAAGTGTTCAAGGCCAGGCTCGATCAATGGGGCTTTGAGCAACCTCGTCTAGTGGGAGGTATCCCTGCCTATGGCAGGGGAGTTGGATCTTTAAGGTCCCTTCTAACCCAAACCATTCTATGATTCTAGGATTCTAAAAAAAGCTCCTAATATAGAATTTTAATTTATGG
Source organism: Limosa lapponica baueri (assembly GCA_002844005.1). NCBI lineage: Eukaryota > Metazoa > Chordata > Aves > Charadriiformes > Scolopacidae > Limosa > Limosa lapponica. Next base: position 377,746 of record KZ505945.1, on the reverse strand, counting down.
CCTGCAAGGATTTGCAAACTGGCCTGGAAATATAAAAAGTGGCAAGCACACCTTCTTACTATGGTCATTTGAGGTTTTAAATGTCTTAAACATAGGTTCTTTGCTCAAGCAACTTGAATCTGAAAGTTCAAGTTTGAAGGTCTAGGTAGTACCAATAGGTGGTGGTGGATGCCTGCAAAGAGTACTTCTGGCTATCCAGGAGTCCTTGGCACCCAGTAGTGCAATTCACTGTTCTTGCAGGAGTAACGTAGAGAAGTTCAGAGCAGGACAGAGAAAACCACAAGCACATGCAGTGGTAGGAGGAATCTGGAGAGCAGGTGTCTCTCTCCATGAATTCAGAACAATAGGCAGTCTCCTGAGGGCAGTGACAACTGTTCTTTAAATAGTATCTCTTATTTATTGTACTCCTTCAGGCAGCACAGACTTGTCTCTAAGCGCTCTTCAGCTTGGAGAGGGGTTGCAGGCAAACACATTTTCCAGAAAAGGACCTTAATCAGAAAGCTCTCGGCAATGCTGGGTAGAGCTAGATTCCCTCCTTCTTCTAGCAGGTCTTCAAAGTAACTGCAAAGGATTTTGACTACATAGGAGATTGGTTGAAGTAAAAAGCATTTTAACTTTATCTTATATCACTAAGATTTGAATTTTTTTATTGCAAGGATTATGCACATATTCATAGTTTGAGTTTCTGCTAACGTCTTATGTACATAAATTGGACAGAATATAAACAAATGGTGGTTTTGAGTTATGGTATCACATTTAGATTTACAAAAAGATGCAGGTCACTGTGACAAAGACTAAATGAATTAACAAAACAACAGAGCATGGCAGCTATGCTTATGAATGGGAGCTGCCTGATCTCATGTTTTCCTTGAGATTTTTTAAGCTATATTCATACATTAAAAGGAAAATCAGGCTTCAGTGATGTAATTACTAAAAATTTGAATTAACTCAGTGGGCCCCAAGTTTACCCCTCAGGTACTATTCTAGTAGATAAAGTATTTACCATAACTCTGGCTGGTTATTAACCTGTGTTACTAAGATTACTAGGGTTTGAAAACATTTTACCTAGCTAAGAAAGCTTCAAGTGTTTACCTGATTTATAATATAATAGACCTTATATTATAACAGAGATGTTCGATTTTTATATAGCATATTTGCAGTTAAATAATGTACGTAGTTTTAAAAATATCTTTATTTCAGAATAATATTTACATCTATGATGTGATTCTAAATTCAAGAATAATCCTTCATACTTTTTTTTTTTGCATTTTAATAGAGCAGTTATTGTCTAATTACAACAGTTGCAAACTGTGTTGATATTTAAAAAATTTGATCAGTCTTTGGAACTACTCATTTATTTTTCTGGATAAAAGGAAGTGTTTCATTATGGAAAAAAACCCCAATTGGATTCTTTAAAGACCTGTCTTTCCCTGAGATTAATGCTTCATTTTTGTGGGGGGTGTGTGTGTATGAACATCAACTTTTTCTACACAAAAATTGAGTTTATTTACAGGGATCTTTGCATATTACCAGTAAACCATTTTGAAAATTTGGCATATTTTTTCTGAATTATACAGCATTTTTAGTGTAAACCTTGCCCAAAAGAGGAACACTGAGACAATGCTTCTGATTATTGATTTTTCAAAACTTTGATACATGCAGGAGACAGAAAGTAAGGAAAATATTTTCTTAAAGAAGGCAGTTCTACATTTTTTTCTCTCTGATCATCCTGAAATGGCATGTAGACATAAAATTTTAATCAGTCCTTAATGAAATGTGTCTTCTTCAGCAAAACAGCATCATTAGAGATAATTTGCCTGTTTCAGCCCCAGTTCAACAAATACATATATTCCTTCTTCATTTTAGTTATTCAAAATGTTAAAATTAAGAAGTATCCTGTATGCTTGAGAAATAGGAGTACTGGTTGAATTAGACCTCACTGAAAACTCTCACAATGTCTTACCTATAGGTCAGAAAATTATGCTTTTTCATTCTCTGTGATCTTTTAGTCATCTGTGGAACATTCTACCTCTTGGTTGTTTGGACTTCCTTGGTTTCCTTATTCTTTAAGATTCTCTGATTCCTTCCTTTGACTTAAGAGGGTTCTGCGGGTTTCTTCTGTATGTTCTGTGTTTCTCTTCATCAGTCAGTTGTCTCACTTCTCAAACTTTACTAGCAAGTGATCTACAACAAGAACAGTTTGTGTTTTCAGTGCTGAGCTAGCAATACTCAAATCCCAAACCTTGAGGATAACTTCATTTATAACCACGTTATCATTTTAAAGCATTTCAGAAACATTCTTTCTGCAAATTACTTTAGAAATATTCATCAGCATTTCCTAAATGATTATGTTTTAAAGATTCAAAATAAAAGCTTTTCTTAACAAATTGACATTTGGGGACATCTTTTTTTCTTTTTTCCTTTACCACCATTTTTTATGATAGAAGACAAGGAAGAGAAAATTCCACATTGAGGATGCATATCTTCTTTGGTTGCATTTGCACTTTGTACTTTATATAGATTCTACAAGCATGTTTGCAAGATAGATGTCTATTTGTACAGACACTTGTTTATCTGTATAGATGTTTAGAAGGTGGTCAACCGAACTTTCAAAGTAAATTCATTAAATGATCTTCTACTAACCTCTGTAAGTTCCCTTCTGTTTTCATTGGCTAGGTTTTGCCCTGCCTTCACATGGATTAATAAAATACAGTTAATTTGTAAATTACTACTGCTCTTATACCACAGGCACTCATAATTATCATGCTTTGTATGTATGTATTTTTCTAGTAAACCCTTTATTTAAGAATGTCATATTTGCAATACTATGCACCATAAAACTAGCAGACCATATCCATACCGGATTACCATAATTGTTACGGAACTCACCCAATTACACTAACATGTATGTGTATATATACTATACATACATACACACAGATTTATGTCTATGTTTTCCTTTGCACATAAGAAAATATAATTGAGCCAATTCCAGAGTAGGTTTGCACAGGTACTCTCCTCTGAAATTTGGGGGGAAAAATACCACCAAATTTACTCTGACTCAGGAAGATCACGCTTGAACGTAAAAAACATGCTAGCAGTGATTATCTAGGCCATATAAAACATTCTTTCCCCAACATTAGACCAGATATGTACACATCATTCTAGAAAGATAGTTATCCAGTATTTTCTTGAAAATACCCTGTGCTGGCAACCACAACTTTCTCATTCTTTTCGGTGAACACTGGTTTCAAAGTAACGAAAACTGTGACTTGTTCTTCCTTTCCCTACTGGTTAACTGAAATTTAGTGTTGCAATTTAAGATAGTTAATTCCTGTCCTCTTCTAGGTAGCAATCCATCATTGACATCTTTGTGGCATATACGACTGAGTATTTTTCTACTATCAGCTGTGTGTTTTATAGATTAAACAAATAAAGCTATTTCAACATATTTTTCATCCATTTTCATTGTACTTCTCTAGATTACAACAGTGTCCTTGACAGGTACCACTGTCTGAGTACCACTCCCGTTGCAATCTTTCTAATATAAAACAGAGAGAAAGCACTGTTCTGTGTGCCTTCATGTTGTACATTTTGGCCTAATTAATGTTAAAGGTTCTATATGCCACTTGGTAAGAGTTTTCAAACAGAAAATTGAAGTTTCTTATGATGTTCTGATGCAACTCTGTGCTGTGATTGAAATTGGCTTATATATCTAGAGTGAAGACCAGAAAAAATTAGTAATTCAACTGATCTAGCTAAACATGAAGATTTCAAAACAGTGATGAAAGTAGTTTTGTGGTATGGGTATCAGAAGTAAGATAAATGTTTTAAACATGAGAATGAGACACAACTAATTCTGAAATTTATAATAAAATAAGAAGGAATCACTATTGTGTAAAAAGGAAGTCTGAACTCATAGCCTAAGGACAGCAGTTGATCTCTGCTGGTGGTTTGACAAGAAATAGGCAGCAACTATGATGTTTACCAAATTGCCAGAGCTAAATAAAACTTATTTAAAAGCTTTGGTAACAAACTGAGGTCTGGATCTCTGATTGACACTCCCATCATTGACAAAAATGTCACAGAAAGAGCCAATATAATTATCACTGTATAACCGCTGATTTTTTGCAAGAGTGTGTTACTATTTTACTTATGCATATGTATGCAAACTGTAACTCAGAGATCCTTTTCCACAAAGCAGCTGGCTCATGTGCTGTTCCTCATTCTTTATCTGCATATTTCATTAATGCTAAGTGTAGTGCTGGATATACCATATGGTACATTTTTTTTAAAGTCAATTGACTTCTGTCCATTTTATTTTCTACATTTTTAAAAACTTATAGGTAAAAAGAAAGGCCTGTTGCACACATAAAATAGGAATATGCCAATAAGATTTAACATTTTATTGTTTTGAACAAAACAATTATACAAATATATATTATGATTTATGCAGGGGAGCATTATCTGTGAGCTCAGACAGGATGGAAGAATAAGCAGGGTGATGATGGTTGTCTAGATTTGCCAGCTGAACTAAAACCAAAGTAATTATACAAATATAACTACATGAGCATTTTTGCATTCAGAAGCCCAGTAAGATAGTATTACCATTCCAGTAACAGGCCACAGCTCTTTTGCTAACTGTAGCTTACATATCTTTTAAACGCTCCCATCAGAGTGATCTCTAACTGGTGTGTAGATACTCAATTGCAAAAACCAAAATAGATGAAATACAAAGGCCAGAAAATTTAACAGGATCTGAGTTGAAGAAGTTTTCATGATTGCTTCATTAAAGGAAAACTAATTATTGGTGCAGGACTCAAGGAACAAAAGAACTCTGTTTACGCACGCAATTTCTACATAATATTCAGTGTCCTACTCTCTCCTTCCAAATCACTTCCTTTAGTCAACAAGTCTTTTACACAGGAGAACAGATTATTTGCTTTCTCATAACTTGTCTTACTAAATGTAACAGGGGGAGAAACTGGTGAGTCTGTGAAGGTCTAACATTCCTTACTTATAATTATATTGTCCTTCATAGTCTTACCCATCCCCAATGGCCAAATAACTATTAAGCTATAAAGCTAACAGGAAAATAGCAAAAGAGAGGATTAGTGAAATTTTTAAATGAGCTGTATGAGCTGTTCACAGACTAAGGAAATAAGCAAATTGGAAAGGGTTGCAAGTAAGGCTAAAGGGAAATTTGAATCTTGTTCCACCATCTGGGAAAGATACTTTGGTGGAATAAATATAAAAATATAGTCTTTATTAAAGGTTAAAACTTTACATATATGTTTCATGAAGTTTTTACCCAACTGAATTTATATTGTGAAATGGCTAAATATCTGCAATGTCTAAGTGTTTTTGAGCATGTATACAACTTAAATTTGTTTATGTTTGTCATTTTATTTATTTCTTAATTTTTGTTTAACTTGACATTTTCGTGCAATTCTAGTAGACCTTCAGGAAGCTGTCTTTTAACAACTGATCATTATGAATTGCTGTGGTATAAAATCTAAAGGAAAATGAAGTCTTAAAGCAAAATTAAATTAATTTTAATTAATTTATTTTATTTAATTGTAATTAAATTAATTTTTAATTAAATTAAAATTAATTAATTTAATTTTAATTGATTTACTCAATAAATAATAATACATAAATTAAATTAATTTATCATTTAGTTTTAATGTAAAAGAATAAGGACAAGGGAAGGACATAGTGTTCAGAAAAGTATTCGAATAAAAGCAAACAGTTCTCTTATTATGTGATGAAAGCTACAGCCAAATGGTACGCATTTTGTTACATCCATATATAAAATACAGATATATGTATGTGGACATATGGACATTTATGAAACACAGTTAAGAAGAAGTTAAAAATGAAATCTACAAAGCCAAAAATGACAACATTCATTTGGTCACATGAGAGGGATCTTCCAAACCTAATAACCCTGTATGCTAGAGAAGTGCAGGCTTCATATTCCTTCACAGAATCACAGAATCGCCTAGGTTGGAAGGGACCTTTAAGATAATCTAGTCCAACCATAAATAAAAAACAAACAAACAAAACAAACAGCCAACCAACACTAAACCATATTCCTGAGCACCATGTCAACTCGTCTTCTGAATATCTCCAGGGATGGTGCCTCAACCACTTCCCTGGGCAACACATTCCAATGCTTAATAACCCTTTCAGAGTAAAAATTTTTCCTAATATCCAACCTGAACCTCCCCTGGGGCAACTTGAGGCCATTTCCTCTTGTCCTATCGCCTGTGACTTGGGAGAAGAGACCTACCCCTGCATCTCTACAACCTCCTTTCAGGTAGTTGTAGAGAGCAATAAGGTCTCCCCTCAGCCTCCTCTTCTCTAGACTGAACAACCCCAGCTCCCTCAGCCTCTCCTCACAACACTTATTCTCCAGACCCCTCACCAGCTTTGTTGCCCTTCTCTGGACCCACTCCAGCACCTCAATGTCTTTTTTGTGGTAAGGGGCACAAAACTGGACACAGTACTCAAGGTGAAGCCTCACCAGTGCTGAGTACAGGGGGATGATCACCTCTCGGGTCCTACTCACCACACCGTTCCTGATACAGGCTAGGATTCTGTTGGCCTTCTTGGCCACCTGGGCACACTGCTGGCTC
>KZ505945.1:341955-368319 GCA_002844005.1 Limosa lapponica baueri | reverse complement strand
CGAAGCTCCTCTGGAGCTGAAGCCGGAGCCGGTCCTGGTGTCGGAGCTGGCCCTGCGTGCCTCTCCAAGTCGCTGCCTCGTGCCAGTGAGGTGATAAGCCTTGGATAGCTGAGGAGCTATATACCATGCTCCCAGTAAAGATCACATATCTCAGATAACTAGCTCCCTCTGAAATTTTTGGTACTTATAAATTATTTAAATGAAACAGATAATCTGCTGTAGAGGCTGAAGTAACCAGAGATAGGAGAACTACTGGGGTAAGGGGGAATGACTATGGGAGATCAGCGCTGCAGGAGCTACTGTGAAGAACACAATTCTCCTGTTATTTCCCACACCCCGTTATCATCTTTTCTACTTACTCGATATTCTACTTGTTCGCAGATAGTCCACCGAAAGGATTGAAGATTAAATATTTTGGAAGCTCCTTATCAGAGGGATTCATATTTTGATTATTTGTACATTTCAATTTTTTCAAGAAAATTCAATAATAAGAATTAAAAGCAGATTCAAAGTGAAAAAAATATAACATTAAAACTGAACAATATCATACTGAGCAATAGAACTCCAAACCAAAACCAAAACACCAAAAAAAGCCAATGGCAAACCTTTGATAAGTGTCATCCACACCACAGATAATCATGAAGAAATTTGTTGTCGAAAGTATATGAATAATTCCATTTTTTTGTACCATGTGTAGCAAAAGGCACGGATAAATAACAGCAGAGAGTAAGGAACTTGTAACATATGCCTGACACATTTGTGTGTCTTGAGCAACAGTTGCCTAGTGGTTATGACTTCTTCAGGTGCTCAAAGTTAATCTAACTGTCAAATTTGGGGTCAGGAAAGAATTTTGACCTCTGCGCCAATTGACAGGGACTGTTTTAGGTGGTGTTTTTTTAATTCACAACACAGATATAATGCAGGTCCGAGAAAATATTGGTGTTTCCATGCGATTTCAGGGACCAGTAATACTGCCAGTCTTTGATCTTTCATACTTCATTGCTGGGACATATTATTAGTGGGATTTCCTGGAGGTTTTTTTGGTTGGTTTTTTTGGTTGGTTTTTTTTGGTGGGGTTATGTTTGGATTTTTTTAAGTCTTCAGTTTATTAGAAGGTAATTTAAGAAAAGATTTCATGGCCCAAGACGTATAATAACATTTAGATGTTCTACAGACTTTTTTGAAGGAGATCTTTAGTAACTTACGGAAAGGGACTTCAGTGTATCTTCTGTCTTGGCAGAGGTAGAAAACAGACCAAAAGTTTTTTATGTGAAACAGTACACTGTGAAGAAACATAAAGAAGGTAAATTGTAACATCTGGAAAGAAATATAAGAAGAAAAAAAAAAAGTAAAATATATTGGCCAACTATGGAATCTTCTCTAAGAGTTACATTTCTTTGTAAAAAGAAAATTAAATACATGACAGTTGTCTGTTACTGTAAAATATTTGATATGTTACTAGAACTACTATCTGATTTTATCAGAAACCTGGAACCCCATTAATAATAGTTGTTTTGTTCTAGAAAGATTCAGTTCCCACAATTATTTTTATTTCTCTGCATGTTTTCTTTCAACAGTTATTTATATTGAACATTTTTGTAGGTGAAATCAGTCTCTTGTTGCTTCTCACCTATAATTAAATATGTTGGCCATGTGGGAGACAGCTGCAGCATCTGATATTGGATCAGTAATTGGGACCTTTAGTTGCTGTTACTACAGAGTCTGAAAAAAATGAAAACCTCCAGTAGTTAGAATTCTGTTACTGACACTTTCACACTGTCACACTAAATTTAATTGGAATTGGAGAATACACAATGAGTTCTGAGCTAAATCTTTTATATCTACTTTCTCTGTAAGCAGAACACCAAGATTTTGCAAGCGGGCAGAATAAGCTCCCTACTTAGTCTAAATCAGAACAGTAATTTTATTTTTCTTCAGAAAAAAATGAACTTCAATTTTGATCTTCAGGATGAGTGTAAAGTTAACCAAACCTACAGACTGCCAGGACCACAGATGAGTCTATATGCATCTTATCTGATAGTTCCGTTATTTAATACATAGTACTTTTATGTCCTTACACATTTACCTTAAAAATAATTATAAATTTAGGTAAACAATCATATATGAAGAAAAAAATCAATGTAAAATTTTTTTAACCAGATGACACTAAAAATATGATCTGAATGCTGAAATCTTGCTAAGATTATTGACGTAAAATTGAAAGGAAAAAAAAAAAAGGAGAAGAAATTGTTATTTAGAATGTTAAGGAGGCCAGTCCATTGCCTCCAGACATTTCCCATTGATACTAGGGAAGCACCCCAGGTCTCTGTCACTGGCACGCCCACACTGTTGCCTCAGTGTTCCTTCCCCAGCATGATATAGGGCAGTCCAGCTCCTTTGACTGCAAAATTCAGGCTCATTTATGGTCGGAAAAAACAGGTTTATTGTCCTGTTGTGGTGTGTTGATCAGGCTGATCAACAGGTAACACCCAGATCACATGATTTGCTAGCACTTGTATATTTTTTCCAGTTAATTCTGCTAACACAGACTTAACTCCGCTGAATGTCGGTCCAAGTCTCTTTTCTAAGCATGTGAATTTTGTAATGGAGTAAAAAAAAAGTATTTTTTTATTTATGTTTCATTGAATTGTAAAATGATTTGCATACTGTTTTTAAGACAGTATTTAATGTGAGCTTGCATTTCCTACTTATACTGATATTGAGCCATGTTTGTGGAGCCTATTATGTAAAGTTTGTTGCCATGGGCCCACTTGTGTGTACAATTTCACAAGTTAAGGAAATATGTGCTTTAACTCTTCATCCTCTGGGGCTACAGAATATTTATACAGTTCAGTTACAAGGTGTGCTGTGCTGGCTAGGTGATAGACTGGCATTACAAATATATTTGGGCAGGTCTGGCATTCCTGACAGAACAGGAAGGCAACATTATTAGAAGCCTATATAGTGTAAGTAGCTTTCAAGTGTGGTGTAGAAACATTTGTTTCCTTAAGGTTTCCAGTTTTGTCAAATGTTTATGAAAAGAAGTCTTTGCTTTTAGCTAGTTAGATTAGTTAATTCAGACTGGAGCCATTTTTGAACAATGTATCTCTGAAGACATACACATTTTATTTGCAATTTATCTGTTTTCTTTCCGTGAAGAAGCTTGTTATTAAACTAAATATGTAAACTTTTCATTTTTGTTATAGCAGTCAGCAGATGAAATTTTCCATCAGCAAAAGAGAAGTTGTTAAGAAAAAAAAGGGATACAACAGTTGAATTCTAAGATAAGATCTGTTTGGAATGTAAAATGTATAGAGAACAGGTTAAAAGTGACAGACTTTACTCTGAGGATAATCAGCGGGCAAAAATTTAAACTTTAGTTTTAATCAGCTGTGTGTTTCTTGAAGAAAAACTTCTATTCTTCTGTACTAGCTACGCCTTTGTTCAGAGTGTGATCCTGGAGTACATTAATTAGATTCCTTTCAGATGAAACCAAAGCAGAAGACATGCTGGAGGGGGTCCTTCAGGGCACTCTAACTTCGAATGGACCTTCAGCTCCCAAAATCCAAAGCCAACCTCCCTGACTGCTTTACACTTTACATCTGCTTCTCCTGCACTAAGCTGTCTATGTAGACAGCGTGGGTGCATAACATTTTATCACAGCTACAATTCTATGCTATTGTGCATGTTATACTTGAAATATGCCACGATTAATTTTATTTCATTGTAACTTTATGTTTTATAATAGGAGTTGCCATATTAGTATGCAAGTGTCTGATTCAACAACATAATATATGCTGATGTTTTAATGCTGTTCACTCAGTAGCTTTAAAGGTATCTGAAGAATTTATGGGAGGAGTATGTAAGCAAAACTTCATGCAAAACCTTATCTCAAAATTATTGGATTACCTTGGAGTGAGAGAAGTCTGAGTGGTCTTTTGTATTTATTTATGTTTTCTCTTGTATATCAGTACTTTTAATTTCAGTCACTGTAGCACCTTCTTCCAATCAAAAATTATTATAAGGCTATTCTTATAAGAGTTACAGCTTGATTTTCAAACCAAAAAGATCTAAAAAGTTCAAACAAATCTTTTTCCTAAGGATCTCAAAAGTTTGGGGTGTAATAGCCTTTGATCTCTAAGAAACTCTTTATGTACTTGGTTTTGATTGTTTTCAATTAGGAGAGAATGATGTTCACAACTCTGCAAGAAGATAAGTATTATCATTTTTCTGAATGAGAAACTGACGCATAAAAGAGTAAACCAAGTTTACAAGGTCATTCAGTAGATTGGGCCAATTACTTTACTCTTACGTAACCACGGTCTCCAGCTCTCAGACCTAAAAGGCTTTGTTCTTTTCTTCCTTTGTTTTGCATTCATTTTCTCTCAAGGTTTCAGTTTAACATTATGGTTCTTAGAGATAAAGAAACAAAAGCTATGTCTTAGTATGTGCTTTAGCCTATTCTCAAAAGCCAAACAAGTGAGTCTGAGTGGTTTGAGAGCACACATAAAGGTCACTAATTAACCAAAAAATTAAATTGAATGTTTGAACTCCAATTTTCTGGAAATAGAGGAGTAGCATCAAGACCGAAGTCCTAGGTCTACAGAGGTCATTGTAATGAGTAAACAGAGTTTGAGATTTGACTAGAAGAATGCCAGCCTAGTTTACAACAATTCAGAACAAAAGTATTTCAGATAATACAGTTTCATATTAGTTGAAGAGTTGCTCTCCAGTCACATTGCAGATTCCTTTTTAGTTCTCTGAGGTGAATTTTTTTTAAAATACTCAACATGTATTTGATCTGCTTTAATTTTAGAAGATAAGTAGGAATGCAGCAGCAGCAGTTTTCTGTGATGATGTGGATGATACAGAATAAAATATTTTACATTACCTGTATGAGTTCAATGGACCAGTTATAGACACAAATTTGTGATGGTTATTTCAGGACTTGGGAATGTAAGCTGATTCACTTGAGGTCATATTGCTGTAGAGACGATCCATATTTCTAGAACTGGTTGCACTGCAAAGTATATTCCAATAATGTCCTGTCTTGCAGGTGTACCTCACCTAAATCTACTTCTGTGCAGGTAGCATTTGAATGAGTCATTTAGTCATTAATACTTGGAGGATGACTTCTGAGGGAGCGTTTCAGCTCTTAGGTGGCTGTCACACTTGTAGAGGAGCCACTCATTGCAGAATGAGCACAGGATGGTTAGGCCCGAACTTATAAACACCTCTGTTAAGGTGTCTAAATTTAGGTGGGAAATTTTCAGGTGGATTTCTATGGCCAATTAATCTTCAGTTTTCCTTCCAGACCAGTTCTGATGAAGTCATACTTAAACAATAAATGTTTTAGCTTACTTTTAAGCAGTTTTAAGTATTTAGCTGAACAGTGAAAACAGCACAGCTAGAAGATAAAAGTCAAGCTAGAAACCATAACAAGGCCAGCTGTCAGGGGCAGCCAGCAATGACAAGATATGGCTTATTTTGCAGACATCACCAGTTTCTTTAACTGAAAAAGTCAGGGGTGTCTCAAAGAAATAACACCATGGAGAAGGGCTTCAGATGGGTCAGATGTCATTGAGTAAATAGAGTTAGAGATTTAGGGTGATTTTTTTGTAGTATTTGCTACAGATAAAAGTACAGTCATAGGCTATTTCTCAATCATGAACTCTCTGAAGGGTGTTGAAATTGGTTGTCCTTCTCAGATTTCATTACTGCAGTGAGAATGAAGCAAATGTAGTGTATAGGTGGGTTTGTTATTTTCTAGTAGAAGTTTAACCAGAAAAGTCAGCAAACTGTTCCTTACATAAGATTTACGGAATATCTAAAAGACTGCTTCAGGTACAAAACTGTCTGATAGGTACTTCTCCAACAAGGAGGCAATTTAATAACTATTTGAAATAGTTTATTAAAATTTTATTTTCTTGAAAAAGAAAGTTGCAAATTGACTATGTGCACCAATGGTCAGATTCAAGTTATAAATTTTGAGAGGTTACAAAATCAAGTCTCCTTTAGACAACAAAGGAGAGTAGTTCAAACCTTTGATGGATTGTATCATTATACAGAATTCTTCCTCACTTCTCATTAACTGTGTGGGATGCCTATACAAATCTTCCTCCTTTTACAGAAAATTAAGAAGAATACAAAAAATGTAGAGGGACTAGATCCTCACATTTCTCGAAGTGACTTCCACAATAAAAAGTGTACACACTGGGAAAAAAAAAATAGTTAATACATGTCTTTCTATAAATTGTAAACCTCATAAGTTTCATTGGATTTTCCTAGGATGGCCATACAGCAATTTCAGTAATTTGTTTTCCAGTCTTTCCCAATTTAAAAATCCGGATATCTCATCATGTTTGTTATATTTTTAAATGAGTGTCATAACACATTTCAGAACTGATGTTATGAGTAAAAAGTCATTTACTAATCAGAGCTTTCCAGAGACATCATATAAGCCTTCAAGGCACAAAGACTCTTGACATTTCTTAATAGTTTTTGAATTATCTTTTCAAATCAAAAAGAAATAGAATTTTTCTGCAGACTTTTAAAAAAGTACCATCTCAGAGCACTTACTTAAACAATGACATTTTTAAGACATGATGGAAAATTAACAATATAAGTGTTATTTTTTTCTTATATGTGAAAAATAGTGACTGGCTTCAGAATTTCTGCCTTTTTTAATGTAAGCAAGATACCTAGAAATACTTTTTTTTTAAAGTTTCATACAAATAACTTTGAAAAACTATGTTGACACAGATCATGGAAGTTACTGTCTAAGTAGACCTACTGTTATAAACTCCACACCTATATTATATGAGTAAAAACTTCTTTACAGTGAGGGTGACAGAGCACTGGAACAGGCTGCCCAGGGAGGTTGTGGAGTCCCCTTCTCTGGAGATTTTCATGACCTGCCTGGGTATAGTCCTGAGTAATGTTCTCTAGGCAATCCTGCTTTAGCAGGGGAGTTGGACTAGATAATCTCTAGAGGTCCCTCCCAACTCTAACAATTCCATGATTCTATGATTCCATTTCCAAACAGACATATAACTAATGTTTCAGAGATTAATCTGCAATATGCTTTAGCATATAGTTAAAAAGAAATACACTAGGGGGAAAAGAAGTTTAATGATAAGTAACATTCTTAATACATTGCATATTATTCTGAATACAGATGAGTTAAGATTTAAATAATTAATTAAACAACTGGAACTAAGATTTACACATGCAAGGTATTAGTGACAGCTTAATTTACAAGTAAATAATCCAGATCTTTCAATGTATATAACATAGCCTCTATTATTTAATATTATATATCACAATTTATCCTTGAAAAACAATGTTTTTATTCATAACAAACTGAAATAAGAATGGCTTAATAGAAATGTGTTTTCAATTCATGATGAAACAAAGAAGAGCTAATAGATGAAACAATACAATTCACAGTGAACTGTTACTTTTTCTTGTTAAATCGGTTTACTACATATTAGTACTACCTAAAACTTCGTGCTGTGCAATGCCACATTATATTACTAATTCAATAGACAAACACCTTTCTTTAAAACTTCTAAACATTTTTAATGGATTTAATGCATTTTTTACTACGTTTCAATATTTTCTGTTGGCATTTGCTTGTGTAAAGATATTTATTTTCATATTTATCTTTACTAAAAGAAATACCAAAATATGCTAACCAATTTCTTCATAACCTCACATTAAGAAAATGCTTTGAGTTACAAAAGAAACAGTGGATCTTACTTGTAGTATCCCAATATCAATTACTCAGAAACTCTAAAAAAAAAAAAATAGTCTAAATTAGAATTAAATTTAATGAGAGTTACTGTATTATGGAAAAATAGATGATGGTGATATAAATGTCATGTTGTTGATAACTTAGCTTCAATTTCAACCTCTTTGAATTTGACTTTTAATACAAGTGAGTTTGGAAACTCTGACATTGACTGCTTCTGAGGTTGTTCAAGTGGTAAAAATGCATCTGGAGATGTTGGTCTGTCCAGCCAGCTCCTGTGCTCAAAACTTTTGTCAAAGACGTTTCTCTTTCCCAATCTATCAGGTACACCAAAAGCTGCAGATTCAATCTAAGATATCCAGTTCTAAAATACCATTATCACACCACCCAACCATATTTTATTTCCATTCCAAGAGAGTTTATACTACTAGATGACCAGTACTTTCACAAAACTGACTTAATTTATTCTGGACACACAAAAACTGAGATACTTATAATATTATGTCTAAAAAAATCTTAGTGCAGGTTTGATGTTTTTGTCTATGGACACAATTTTTATATTTAAGACGATATCACATAACAAAACAGATTTATATAATGGGTATCAGAATACAATGGATTTCATTCCTGATGGGAATAGAAAGATCAAAAACTAGTTTTAAAAACCTATGTATGCTATGTATAAACAAGTGTCTGTGTATATGTGTGTGTGTACATATATATGTAAAGATCTCTTTGCTTTAACTAAAAGCAGAAGGGGAAAAAATCTGATGTACTTTAAAAGCACAATTTGTAGCTTCATTGCAAAGCAATTTGTTTCATGTCTCACAGCAGACTGCACAATATACCTACCTTGATATGACAATGTTATGTTCCGAACTCATATTCCAAAGTTGCTTGTCTAAAAGCCTATGGTCATTTCAAGTTATTTCAAATGACAGTCCTTCTGCCCTCAGTATAGATGCAAGAAGGTCAACAACAAAGAAGAGAGAAAAATAACAGTAAGAATATGAGAGACATTAAGTCAGAAAATGCTGTTAAGAAGCTCCTATGTTAGTGAAAATAGGTTTATTTTAAACTGGAAAAATAGATATCCAATGATGTCTCTCAGTTATTCCTATAACACCTTCAATATTCCCTTGAAACACCTTTAAAATAAAGGAAAAACATAAAAATCTTTCCACTGCCTTAGGACATGATGCATGCAAGGATTATGTGCTGTCTTTAAAAAACTGTGGTACATCCTAGTCACATCTCTACATATACATAAAGTTGTTGATTACTTGGTAATGTCTATCGTAGTTTCAGTAGAAAAAAAAAATGTCCTGGGACTCTGAAAAATTAACCTTGAATAGAAGCATTGTCAAGAAGCTATAAAATTATGAACAAAAAGATTTTTTTATTACTACATCTATGCTGATATTAATTCACTTTATTTTGTCCCATAGGTCTGGGTTTATATAGTCATTAAAAATAAGCACAGAAGACATGATAACATAACAGAATGGGGTGAGAATAATATGGCAAAAAAACAACACGAAAGGCAGAAGAATCAAATTAAATTGAAAACAAGGAGATAGACAATTTTTTCTTTTGAAGTGAGAAAAAATTAATGGCCAGTTATAAAGCATTGTATAAACATTAAGAAATAGAGAAAATCTGTGACAATCCTCATGTCTCTGTTGATTAAAAAGTGTAAAAGTAGGATTCAATTCCAGATTTAGACTCAAAATGTAGGTGTCTAACAAAGCTAGATGTCTAGGCTCCCTTTAAAGCCAAGTGAGATATTGTAAATACAGTCACTGAGATCTGGACAGCTGTTTAGTGCATCCTAAAATACATACTTAATTTAGACAGCTGGGTCACTCTTTAAGCTTCAATGACTGTTTGCTAGAGCGTAACTCAGTTACCCATTCATAAATGTGTAAAGGTATTTGAGGAGCCATACAGCACTGGAGACATCTGCATGAGGTTTGCAGGTATGATACTAAACCTGTGAGAAACCTGATCCCACTTGGGACAGCTTTTGGAGGCCACAGAGGAAATTCTAGAGCCCCTCAGGTAGCACCCTGAGGTGCTTAATTCTGCACAACCTAATAAAACCCTAGGTCTCTCCTCACTAAGAGGGGAACTTAAAGAGATAAGCAATTAAATGCATCTCTGAAAAACATTTGATAAGATCCCCTCATAGTCTTCCCTTCTCCAGGCTTTTGTATACTAAAGCTGCTTATCTTCTCTTTATTGTCTATAAAGCAAACCTGTGATAAGTAGTTCAGATACAGATGTGTCATGCTTTAACCCCTGCCAGCAAACAAACACCACTCAAGCTCCCCCCACAGCGGGATGGGGAAGAGAACTGGAAGAGGAAAAGTGAGAAAACTCATGGGCTGAGATAAAGACAGTTTAATAAGTAAAGCAAAAGTTATGCATGCGGTCAAAGCAAAACAAGGAATTTATTCACTAATTCCTGTCAGCAGGTAGGTGTTCAGCCATCTGCAGGAAAGCAGGCCTCCATCACACATAATGGTTACTTGGGAAGTCAAATGCCACAACTCCAAACGACCCCCGCTTCCCTTTTCTTCCCCCAGCTTTATATGCTGAGCATGATGTCATATGGTATGGAATATTCCTTTGGTCAGTTGGAGTCAGCTGTCCCAGCTGTGTTTCCTCCCGACTTTTTGTGCACTCCCAGCCTACTTGCTGGGCGGGTTGTATGAGGAGCAGAAAAGGCCTTGACTGCTTAGCAACAACCAAAACCATCAATGTATTATCAACAACACTCTTATCTTGAATCCAAAACATAGCCCAACACCAGCTTCTAGCAAGAAAGTTAACTCCATACTGGCTGAAACCATGACAAGATGTCAATACCGCAAACATTAAAACTGAGATTCACTAATCCAAATGTAGAACTAAAAATATCTAAGTGGAATGTTAGCACAATGGAGCCTGATTGTCCTTATTGCAATTTTTATCAAATTCTGTGTTAAGGTGAAGGGCACAGTTTTTAAGAAAATAGAGGAATTTACTGTGTTTAGCTCTCTTGAAACTTGAAGTATAGGAATTTTTCTAAAATGCTCATAGGTGATATGCATGAAAATTCTGCATGCTTTCTTAGGCAATAGAGTATCTGCAATTGACAGAAGAATACTGTATATAAATCATTTTGCTCTGTCTAGCAGGAAAAGACATTGAGAAGATTAAATAATGGCAATAACAAAATGTTTGAAAATCTTTGTCCTAAAACACACACACAGAGCTTGAAATGTTGAAGCTATAAGTTTTTTCCATGAATAGAAAGGGGTGTCACCTTGGGAAAAATAATAAACTTCAACCAACCAAGAAACACAAAGCAAAAGGAATGCATGAATAGATTGATTCAGGTGAAAACTTGCAACTTTCAAATAAACTTCAATTGACATCTCAGAAATACTCTGTCTCTTGAATTATTGTTTAAAAACAATGAAACTGAGAAAGTTTAGAATTCCTTTTCTTCTCTAGATAAGGTAATACCAATAAAAATGATCATGATAAAAATAAGGGGCAAATAACTGGGACGAAATACGAAGCAGAGATACTTACAAATGTTAGAGGCACTATTATGTAAGTACAGTAAATCTTTTGAATGTCTGGATGATAGAAGGGGAGAAAATAAGTATGAATGAATCTCACAACAAATCATTATGAGAAAGTGAAGTTTGATGGTACTAAATGAAGCAGTTTCAAAGAAATAATATAATCAGAAGAATTAAAATGACCTAAGTCATTAAATGAAGAACAAATGAGCTGGTAAGGGTGACAGAAATGGGAAAGAACAGACATCTGCTTTATAAATACTGAACCTCTTAAATAGTATGGTTATGTTAGAAAGATGTCACATCTTAGTGATTCAGTAGAATTTTTGCCTAAACAGTAGAATTTTCTACTAAGCTGTAAAATCAAAAGAACAATGTCCATTGCTTAGGTACCATTTTGAATAGAATAGAATAGAATAATTTCAGTTGGAAGGAACTTTGAATAACCATCTAGTCCAACTACCTGACCACTTCAGGGATGACTAAAAGGTAAATAGTAACAGTGGTGCAGTGAAGTGCTTGCTGAAGCTAGTAGAAAGAATGAAGCTCAATTCCAAAGATTTAGCAGGAGATAAGATATATTATCAATATGCACATAAGACATATTATCAATATGTCTTAAAGACAGTAAATTTATCTGTCCTATTATCTGTCCTATAATGAGGTGAGGAAATATGATCACCCTCATCTTACAGTTAGACATCTGAAAGACTGCATCTGCGTGGAAGGATTTTGCAATCTTATAAGGGAATTTTAATCAAGTATGCTTTATTTAAAAAAAAAAGTTTTAAGGAATGGAATATATACGTGTTGCTTGAACTGAAAAAATATACTGTTCTTCAGTATTCCCTGGTCTATATTTTTTTAACATTTTGGGTCCCCCACCCCAGATTATTTGTCTAGATTTATTTTTCTTTCACTGTTAGCACGGAAATCTAACCTGTGGTCCTAAATTCCAAAACAGGTTTTTCATCAATTTATCCTGACAAAATAGTCAGAAAACTCTTAGACCAAAACCATGTTTCTTAGTGTTCACTGTAGTTTTAAAACTATTTCTACTTTAAATGTATATGGACTTTGCCTGTTCAAAACTGCTATAGTGATTATCATGGGGTTTTAAAATGAACTGCTATGTATATTTTATCCAAAGAATAACATTTACTAACTGATGAAAAATTAAAAAGCTCATGGTTATTTTCTTTTAGATTTCCTATCAAAATCAGAACAGTAAATGCAGAAGTTTTATGCATAAAAATGCATACAGATATTTGTAGAAAATCTGAGAAAAAATATATCAAAAATACATAAGACATATTGGTTATATTCAACGACCAAGTTAGAGTTTTTAATTTGTACAGATACATCTTCTGTAGTTGTTCAACTGACAATCCTTTGAGGTTGACAGCTGTTTATCAAAACATACATTCAGGTTATCACATCACCTAATACTTTTTATTTAGCTATTATCTAATCTTTCTGCCTTCTTGTTTTGATGTCTGTGACATCTGATTCATCTAACAGGGTAAGTCTGAAAATAATTACTCTGTCAGAGATGTGCAGAGACTGGTAATAAATCTGGACTGGTAATAAAAACTCAAGTAACGTAAAACACCAGGTAGACTCTTTAGCTATAAGTCTGTGCTAGGTAAGTATCATTACAGTATGTCCAAATCAAACCTGTGCATCTCCTTGTTCTATTTTATCAACAAATTGTAAAAATAATAATATAATTTAAAAAAGCTATTTATTTTATTGCTTTCTATAGGTATCTAAAAAAAGTTATAAGATGGAAAATAATTGAGATAATTATTCCAAAAGGCAAGCAGATTAAATTAAATTTTAAAGCAATATTAAAGCATTTCTCTGCTTTAATATAAACATCAGTAGTACAAACATCGGAAAATGCATCTTCTGACTCTGAGCTAATCACACAAACCTCTCTGTAGACAATGAAAATATGCAAAGATACAGGCACCTCAAAAGGATGATTAATCTCTTTTTAAACTTGATCACTTTTCATTCTATTCTTGTTGACTACAAAAAGAGGTTAGTACAGCTAGATCACAACTACACGTTGAACTTTAGATCCCTACAGTTATAGCTGGTTGCTGCTTTTTTTAATGTAATTTATAAAGCATACTACCAGCGACTGAACACGCTGTTGGAAGTAGACTTATTCATGCTTAGGATGTTGGAAAGGATGAAACTTACTCCTGAAATTCCAGGAAAAAGATGAGTCGCGGATTACATTAAGAGTTGTTAAAGTGAGGATCAGTCAGGTGCATGGTGCATTTATACCTGAGAAAAGTGACAAATTTCAGATTTTATATAACCACATACAGTAAAAACAGGAGAGACCACACATTGTTTTAGGATTGCTGTACTTTAAGTTCATATGAGATCTTTTCTAAGTAGTAATTCTTTTAGGAACTGTATATAGATATATACACATAGACATGCACAAATATCCCTATGTATGTGAATAAATATATATCTATATATAAAAGAAAATTTGACAATTTGAACCGCATAAATTACTATGGACTCTTTCATTTACATTTAAAATGTCCTGAATTATGCACAAATAATTTGTACAAGTCTCTACTGGTGCATGCATAAGACCACTGAATTTATTTTTGACAGCTATCATTACTGTAAACAAAAACACATTGTGAGTAATCCAGCAAGAATTTATAATTGCTCATTGTTTCAAAGCATTTTAGTACTTTCATGTAGTTAAACTCAAAGTTTAACTTTGGGAAGTTCCACTTCTACTTCCAAGTAGTTATTTCTATTTGTGAAGCTAATTTTACAAGTTGGGAAATGCTGATGTGGAAAGAATTCTCTATTAACAAAATCAGTTTAAAACCAGAATGAGCTCTGAAGCATGTTCCATTTCTAAATTAACAAGAAACATGAATAATCACTTAAAAAAAAATCCTTCTGCAATAATGCTTTATGGTACTCATGACATCTGTGAAGCCTTCTCTAATATACATGTGTTATACCTCAGTATATGCATTGATTTGAGTAAATAAACAAACAAACGCAATAAAAAAGATGTAATTGTCAGATTGTTCTATATTTCAAATATGAATATAGTTAATTTATTGTCCAATACTGATTTTTTGTGAAGTAATTTTAAAAGAACATGTATTCTTTAAGGAGGGGGGGGAAGTAGAATGTCCACATTTCTTTTGCATGCCTTCTTAGTACATAATGAGAGAATAGAAGGTAACAAATGTTTGTGATTGTCTCTTTTTAGTAGAAACTCTGAGCTCAGATGGATATAATTGGGAATTACGTTATTATTGCTAGACAGAGCTTCAGTAATATCAAAGAAGGCATTCAGCGAAGTATTTCCTGATTCCAAGTGTTTTAAAAATTTCCACAGGAATAGATTTCTAAATATTTCCAACCAAAGTGCAACAGAGACCATTCTTTTGTAAACAGAAAATAAACAGAAATCAACACCATTTTAGGAGATTATTGGCAGTATTCTTTGAAATCAATTAGATGTAAGTATATAATTATAAGTCTTGCTGTATTTGTTGTAAGCCCTGCCTAGACGAAGAGTGGATTTAACTCTGTATTAGAATATGTTTTGAAAGGAGGTCTTAAGTGAGTAGTCACAATAAGACAAAAATCTTTCAGTGTAGACATGCCTAGAATATGCTATCATGTTGAATGCAAAGAACTCAGAGTGAATGCTGGGCTGTGGCAAGTCTATATAACACAGCACAGTAAAAGACATTTACATGGAAGTTGTCTGGATTTATTTTCTTAATGCCACACTTAGATGACTAAGTGTCTGGTCCCAAGGCTGACCGAATTGCAAGTTACCCTCAATGTATTCAATCAGTCACCTCTAGTATTTAGAGATACACAGAGTATTTAGTGTTTGGCATACACAGAGGTCTTTCATGTTTCCCATACAATACAGCTTTCTACATGTATTTTAGATGGCTTGAGTGTAAACTGGAGCATGACCTAACCTCAATGTGAAGAACTCTTTTACAAACATTGTCTTTTTATTGTCAGATTCTTCTAAAAAATAAATATTCGTTACACTATATGTCATTCTGTTAAACTTAATGTTGAGTTCTTCATCCAAGAGTCCACTAAGAGCATATTAATCCTTGGGATACTCTCTCAAGTAAATTTTGTTGGGATGACTGGTTTTGATGGAATTACTCTGCATATTCAGAGATGTAACTGACATCCAGATTTTCTCATTATAATAAAATTTTGTGATTTTTTACATGTCAGAACAGAAATTAATTCTGGTTTAACAGCTTATTAAACTTTATTATAAGACCAGCTAGCCCTTGGGAACCGTTATGCAAATGACCTATAATTGTATTATGGACTTTTCTGCATTAACTAGAATTTCAAAAGGTGTAGACATGTCAACTGAATTATAAAAATATTTATTTTACTCTGTAGGTTTATTGTTAACTTGCAACTGGTTAGTTTAAGCTATGATTGTTATTGACTCTTTTTAAAGTTAAGAAGTAGTTTGTCTTTATTTTTGTTGTGTCTAATGGACTCTTAAGGTTTAATAAGCTTTTCCATTAAAAGATTAAATTTTATACAACATTTCTGATAATATGTTTATATGTTTAGCCTAAGTACTTGGGGCAATATGAAAAGTGTATTCACATTTCTTTTGCTCATTATTTGTGTCTCTTATTCTTTCTTTTGCTTGGTCTTCTGGAAATTCCCATACCTTCTTCTTGTTCCTCCCCCACCTGCCCCACATGTAATGCATAGTTATCCTGTTTTTCTATGAAGTTCTAAAATTGACTTATTTTGTCTGACCTTGTCTGTCCATGATCCAAATTTCTGCATCATAATATCCAACTTATTTAAGTTGTAATGAAATACCGTGAATCCACTTTTAGAGACAGAGAGGAAGAGAGTAACATAAAGCACCACAACAATGAAGAAAAATGCTTTGCTTGCGTGTGTATAACTGAATATGTAAATGTTTGTATTCTAAAAAGAGAAAAGCAATAAAGCCAATGAGATCCATAAATCTGGTGTGAAAGTCAGTGTGAAGATTTAAGGTGAAGAGAACAGATCCTAATATTATATGAGAATGTTGCTTTAAGGATTTGATTTCTTCCCTAGTAGCCATTTAAGAAATTTACATGCACAGAAGGGAAATCCCTAATCCCCCTCCAGACCATACCCGTGCACAGTATTGCAGCAGAAACTAGAAAAAGTATAACTGTCAATAATTTATATAAAATGGCTATTATTCCATAAACAAACCATACATTCATATGAACTACAAGGCAAACAAGGCAAAGGACAAAAAATACACATTAGGCACATCTAAACAACTTTGAATTCATTGTGTAATCATTTCACGAAGAAAGAAAGGCAATGGGAACACATATGAACCTTATCTGTTTTATTAAAATCAGAGCAATCTAATTTTTAACAGTACAATACTATTATGCACTTGAATAGGCTAGGCTGGACTGTTGCATAGCGTTGTGCCCTATAACTGTCATATTTATCACATCTCTTGCATCACAGAATCTGTTTTTTCGTTATTTTTTTTTTTCTGTGGGTGTCAGGAGTGCTAAATTAATATTGAAAATTCAGTACAGTGTAATGGATGAATTTTGTTGAATCTACTTCCAAAGGTATTGGACCACCTCAGAAGATAACAATGCTTTATGTGTCAGCACTGTTAACTGTTTCATATCTCTAAAAGAAGTAAGGAAAAAAAAAGATTCATACAAAGAATTGTACAGGCAATATGTGTTCCATTGCTTAACTTCATTCAGAATTGTCTTGCATATGTGAAATTTTCTATACAGAGTCCAGTGCCCTTAGGACATACTCAGCTAGCACTCAAAACAAGACTGCTGACATAATATATAATTATCCAGGATTATGTTGTACATAGAGTTGTTTCTGATCATATTATGTAGACATGAATGTCAGACAGGCAACATCTGCTTTGTCCCCTCTCTCACAAAGTGTTTTCAGATGGTGCTTTTTCCTGTATTTTCTTCTTTCGTTAGAGTGCATGATCTACATGGCCATTTTCAAATATACTTGCAATGTAGCTGTGTAACAATTGAATCCATGTCAACTTTTTTTAAGGCTTTTGAATTTTAATGTGCTATTATATATTCAATCTCTCCTCTCCTTTTTTTTACAAGATTGCCATGACAAATTCTTAGGCATTTACTCAAGTAAGATAAGTGGAGAAGAAAGTGAATTGTTAATACAGAAATTACTCACCACTGGGGACCTACGCTCAACTGTTTTGGATGAGCAGATTAAGCAGAGCCCTGTAGAAAAAGAAACAATGAAGTTGTATAATATCATGTGATCTGTGTAACAAGGAATGAAAATCTAAGATAGACCACCTATTTGGGCAATATAGAACAGAAGCTAAAGCATGCCAAAGAATCTGGACATTATGGATTTGAAATAGTTCTTAGTTTTCATCTGCCATAGCCTTTTGCTTTTGGATCAGGAAGTTTTCTAACAATAGAAAATAGACATCAGATCACTGTGTTTTAGAATTCTACGTCCATGGCATGTATTTTTATAGCTCGTAAATATTCTGTCTTCAGGGTTGATGTATTCTGCAATTAATTTAAAATTTCACTAGATATTTGTAGTCACTTACTGGGTGTTTATGGTTAATTAAACTACATCAGGACATGGCAGTGTAATCACGCCCAAAGAGCAGTTCACTCTCCCCACCTAACCCTTGAGGTGAGAGTAAGTAAACTAAGGGCTATTCTTGAGCTGAGGCTTTAGGATCATTATTGACTGCCTGACTGGAAGCTTGCAGGACAGGCTAGGTTAGTGCATAGCTCACCACGTATGAGCTTCTGGTGATATCCATCGTCATCTAACATTTAACAGTGTTCCCATTGTTTTGTCTGTTTACTTGTTTCTTATTTCAAACATCTGCAGGCGACTTCTCACTTGCAAAATATTCATCTCAATGGGAACAACTGCCTCTAGGCTTTACCACAGTACACTGGATACAGCAACAAGAAAATTAACAAGACAAAAAAATAAAGCTTTTGCAGGCTAACCTGTATGGCAGCCTCTGAGTTTGTGTGGAAAACGAGAAGCTGGGGAGTGTTTTCTTTTGGTTTTGTTTAGTATGGGTTTTATGTAAACCTGTATACAAATGGTCTTTTGATCTCCACCATCTCACATACTTGAAGACAAAGAAGAGGTAATGCTCATGTGAGTAAATCTTCTGCAGATGAATTTTTGCATATGTAGTGACGTGATTTGATCACAGGAAAGGAAAAGAGATTGGAATGAGTCACCGTTTCTGATGTTGCATAGACAGAATATTTAGGTGTTCTGTAAAGTAATATATTCTTTTCCTGTGAAGCTTTCAATTCTAGTCACATAAGCAGTCAGTAAAAATGTCCTCTATTTTCAATCCAGTTAGGTTGTTGGTAGAAATGACAGGCTTCTAATTCACTCTCTTTTGCCTCCCTCCCTTACCACTGTATTAATGTGGGTGGGTAGGTGGACTGCAAA
Source organism: Limosa lapponica baueri (assembly GCA_002844005.1). Classification (NCBI taxonomy): domain Eukaryota; kingdom Metazoa; phylum Chordata; class Aves; order Charadriiformes; family Scolopacidae; genus Limosa; species Limosa lapponica. Next base: position 349,452 of record KZ505945.1, on the reverse strand, counting down.
ACCTTAAATTGATCTCTCCTTTCTTGCAAATTTGTGTTTCATTAATTGCTGTACTTCAGAGCCTTACCCTCGTTTCATTACTGGTCTAGTTTCAGCAAAGACAGACTTACTGTATATTTCATATACACAGGATCAAAACAAAGTAATGCATTACAAAATATTTCAGTCTATTTAAACATTTCAGTTCTTATTTAATTGAACTTTCAATGTGTGTTCAGAGGTACTATACACCAGACTGGCAAATATTGTGTATCACCAAAGACACTTAATCAAGGCAACTAGAAACAAAGACAGTGTGTAAGGACAACAGACTGAAAACTTTGAGTAGGAACAGTGTTGAGCAGCTTCCAGCAGCAAAAAGAGAAGGAAGAAAAGGATGTTCGTGACAGACATAAAAATGGGTTTCTTTGAACACAAGAAGGAATTTGTTATGGCACGTGTGGCTCGTGAGAAAAGGTAGCTGGGTTGACATTTCTTGATATTTTGATAATTTATGATAAGAGGTGGCAAGGTAGTAGTCATAGTCATATAAGTTAATTCATTTATATCACTGTGAATAAATATTGCAAAAAATGTCATTAGAAGTACTCTGTTTTACTACAAATACTGCAAAATTAGAAGATATTTAGATCAGCGTTTTTATTTAGTGATTAAAATATTTTAAAGTTTGTTGTATTTCCTTGTTTTGCAGCTGTAATAGTGAGGATATATAAAGAATGTGAACTTCATGGAAAATTTAAATTAAACATAAAAGATAGTTATTTCGGTTATGAAAGTGGAAAACTCCCCTTGGAAACTCTGGAATTACACTGGATTTACAGCTTTATTTTCTAACTCTGAACAAAATGCTGATCTGAGATTTTGTTTTGTTTTACTCAGCATACATTTAGTTCTCTTTAATAGTTTTCACAGAAACATGGAATCACAGGACAGCTGAAGTTGGAAGAGACCTCTTTATCTTGTCTAGTACAACCCCTTGCTCAAGCAGGGTCAGCTAAAGCAGGTTGCCCAGAGCTATATCCGGTTGGGTTTTGAATGTCTCCATGGGTGGAGACTCCAGAACATCTCTGGGCGACCTATTCCAATGGCTGGTCACCCTGGTTTATCCGTAGTAAAAAACTTATTTATTTTGTTTCAGCATGATTTCCTGTGTGTCAGTTTGAGCCTGTTGCCCCTTGATATGGTAGTGGATAGGATCTAGCTACATACTTTTTCCTCCCTGCAACCCGGTCTTTATGCACACTTATGAGATTCCCCCCTGAACCTTCTGTTCTCTCAGTCAAACAGTCCCAGATCTCTCACCCGTTTCTTATACAAGAGACACTCTAGTCCCTTAATCACCTTCATGGCACTTTGCTAGACTCGCTTCAGTATGTCCATGAATGGTTTGTTGTAGAGTTACATTATATACTTCAATGCTACGATATAATTTATAGCTGTGACAGATTACATTTTGGATCTGTGGTATACCTGAACTGATCAGACCGAAGAGCAACCCAAAAATCTAGTATGAGGGTCCAGCTTCCTGTACTCATATTGTCTTTGTAGTCAGGCTGCCTACAAATATCATCTGCCTCTGCCCTGTGAAGCACCACAGCTGCTATAGATAGAGCACTTTGCAGAGAGGGACTTTCATCCATCTATACTGGAGGTGACTTAATCTCTCACTTTATCCTCGTATGCACTGCATTGCTGTAATAGGGATGCCTTTTATTATCCTTGAGATAAATGGGTGGAAACACTAAAAGATTAAGACTTTTCAAACTGCTCAAGAATCCTGTAAGTAAAGGATTTCTGGTTGTTATCGGTTGTGTTAAATCTCATTTATGAAATGCAGATGAAGATAAAATGCAAATAATTACATAAATTCATACTCTTAAATATATACATATACTAAGGTACATCAGAAGGCATCTTTTTCCCTCCTCCATTTGGCTTTCTGCCATTTATTTGAAAAACAGGATTTTAGGCTTTGACTGTGACTGGTCAATGGACTGCACCTTCTGAGACCTTGCTTTTAGGGACTTAGATGCAAGATTTTTCCTTCAGTTACTTCCATCAGTGAACATCTCCAGAAAAATACCACAGAGTGCAACTCAAGAGAAGCTACCATTTCAGAACACTCGGGCAAAATGTATTAATCATATAGTAATAATAATATTGTACACTATTATATTGTATAGCAATAATATTGGGGTTTTTTCTGTAGCTTTTATTGCTTTTTGTTGTTTTAGTTAGGTTTTCATGTTACTAAACGCCATTAATTTATAACACAGTTTAAGAAAGAGTGTCCAAAAATTAGGACGTGTTTTCTAAACACTAATTCACAAAATGCAAAGTCTTCCTTTTACCTTTTTGATCAAGATTGCTAAAATAATTCCTTGAAGAAGAAAGCCCTTACTACCACAAAGGGTATCATAATGTTAGTGAAATGCCCTTTCTCTGGTTTTGTTTTTGTTTTTGTTTTTGTTTTTTAAAGAAGAGCATTACATTTTTGTAAAATTCTCAAAACTCAGACCCTTTGTTTTTGGGGGAAAAATTGTTTGTCTAGGAATAAAGTTATCTGACAATTAAATTCTTCAGTTTAATAAACTATAGTGGTGATGTAGAATTATTCTCCCTACAGAGACTGTTGGTTCACTTTTTCATTCATTCACATATGAAAACAACTAGGTTGTCAAAATATTAATTAAGTTTCTACTTGACCCTAAGCTAGATACCTCTAGATATCCTAGGAGGCAGCAAAAAGTAGTCGCAGCAGGGAACTTAGCTCTCAAGCACTTGTAGCCGAAGGGCTTCGCTTCCTGTTCTACAGCAGAGGCATTGAGGGCTTATTAGATAAAAACAGCAAGATCATGCTGCTAACAGTATGAGTAAGCAGTTGACAAATGAATGAATTACAGGCTCTCCTGCATTTAGGTCTTCTTTTCTTTTTCTTTTTCTTTCTTTTTCTTTTTTTTTTTTTAAATCTCTTTTTTCTCTTGCTGTTTCTGAATAAACAATCACAGTAAGAACATCTCAAGATGTTAAAATAATTGTTTCTCTTGCAAAACATATAGTTCTCTCTTTAGAATAAGTAAGCTGAAGATCTCTTGGTTCCAGGAACTTGGGGCTTGTGCTTTCCAATTAGAAGATATCCATTATTTTTAGACATCTGAATTCAATATTATTTCCATAACTGAAAACTATTTCTCAATATATGGACAACGGCTAACTGCATGTATAGCATTTCTGTGCAGAAAGAGGTATGTGAAGGGAATCACAACATCATAGTCAGAGGGCTGTCAAAAAAATTCCAGGCTGTTTTGAAGGTTTTAGATTTTTTAAAAAAGACATCAGCTGATTAGTTAGCGTTTTAGGTTGCTAATTCATACCACAGAATAACATAAGTATCTAAAAGAAAAGGAAGGTGGTGGAGGTAGAAATGGTTGTTATGAGAAAATATTCTTATGGCAAATATTTGAAATCCTCTCATATTTAACAGATAAAATTGCAAGTCACACACAGTAGAGATTAGTAATTATAATTCATTTCTGTAACAGCAGCACAGCTGAAATTTGCTGTTAATTTAACATACTTAACTCTTCTAAAATACAGGTACTCTTAGCATATTGAATTTTGCATAACATTGAAATAAGTAATAGCTTTCCTTTTAATGAAGTGACATAGACTAATGAATTAAATGAAGATACTAATTGAGTAATTGACTGAGGAAATTAACTTGGGTTATTGTGTTGTAAATAAGCTAATGCTAAGTTTATCAATGTTGTTGAGAAAAATACCTAATGGCAAGAAAATGTGAACTTGTATCAACATAGTTAAACAACAGCTATCAAATAAGGGTGTGTTTCATTATCAGTAATGCATATATTATGAAAAAAAAAGCTTCAGTGCCATATTGCATTCTTCAGTTTGGCCTCTCTTGTGACTAGGTCTTCTGCTAATTAAAATCACATTTAGGTTTCTCTATTGTGTATTTTCTATATAGCTCAAACGAGTCAGGGAAAGATCAATTCCTTAATAGCTTCTAAAAGTGAGATTGAATGACCACTAACTATATTGCAGAATCTTTATCTCCAAGATCTCTACATTAACAAGGACTTCCTGAGCTAATTTGTGAGGGATTGTTCTCCTTGGTAATTATCTTAACATCTACGTGCCTTTAGACCTCTTTGAATGAATACTCCCTAGCACTTAAGCAAATAAGTAATGCTTGACTTTGATTTAGTGAATCTTAAGACCAATAAAACTGTTAGACTTAGATTTGATTACATTGTTACACCTAAGATTTGGTTGGTTCACCATAAATATTTGTTGTAGTTGGTTTCACTTTCATTTTTCTTCTGACAGCACCATCTCAACCGCTCTTTCATCATGACAGAGAACATTTTCATGGCTACTGCTCCATGCTAGCTGATTTATTTTGCTTGATTTGGTTGTAACAGATACAACATTATTGCCTTCATTATTCTCTTCCCTCTGTTTTACATTTAATGTCTTCTCATCCTACTTCTATTTATTTTTTTCAGTTATTTTGTTCATTTTCCCTTGTATGCTGATGTCCATTGTATATTCATTGACCAAAATGTCAGTCTACTACTATTTAGTATCCAGGTTCCAAAAAAAGAGTCACCAGGTGATCCAAGGGTAAATGAAGAAAAAATCAAAACCAAAACTTGAGGGATTTTTTTCTTCTACTTTTGCAATGTGACATCGGGACAAGGACACTGACACTGTTTACTTGAAAAGTAAACATTATTTAATTTTATTTAAGTATTAGTATTCACAGTTGCTGCTACAGAAAAATATTTTTGTATTTAGGAAAGCTTTTTTAAGACAAAATCAGTGAACAGTGGGCAAGGACGCATGTTGGCAGTTGGGTGGGTTAAGGGTTTTGTGAGACTGAAGATGTGAGTCAAGAACCGATAATGAAAGTCACAGTGACTGGAATATCATTTACTGGGGAAAAGAATAAAAATAAGTGCCTGAAACTGAGATCTTTTTTGTCAGTTTTTTTGTTTGATTTTCTTCTATTTTGTTATTGCATGCTATGACCTGTTGAAATTGGAGACTTCTCCAAATTCTACAGGTAATTCCTTATAACATTATATACATTATTTTTCAGTGTTATTAGTTTACTGGTCCATTTGTTGCCCTGAAGGAAAGTTACTGAAAGACTGGTAGATATATTATTGATACGTGCATAACAGCAAAGGTTGATAAGCTCTATCTATAGTACAGATAAGCCTACAAAAAGAGAAAGAAGCAACCATAAAAACATCTGTCTCTGTCAGACATGTATGACTCTATGTATGACATTTTTTGCTAGAGTGGGCTAGGTTCTATAGTCTTGTTGCACAAAAGAATCTGGGGGATCATAGGTCACCAAAATATTTCTGTCTTCCCAATACTCTATCTTGTAGCAAGAACTATTTAACAGAAAATAATGGCTTCTCTAAGCACTCATATATTAAAGATCTTTTTCTTTTTTTTTTTTTCTTTTTTTTTTTTCCCGCCTAAGTAATTGTTATGGTAAATTATTCAGATTAAACAAGGGTCTTTTTTTTTTCAGGACCACATAATGATTTGTATCTGTAAGATGACTGAACCTATATTCTGGACTCGTGTTCTTTGTGTTGTTCCACTACTGATCCATATCTATTAACGGCTTTCCTGGAAAAGACAACTTCAGCCTTCTAGGAATCACTCATCAGACACCTATGGATAGAAACATATCCAGATCTTAATGTCTTTTGTCAACTCCCTGCCTGTGGTTAATTGACAAGGAAGATTGGAGCAGGTTATTGTTGATGTTGCTGTGGATATCCACTCTACAGTTTCCCTTGACTTTGTTCAGTCATTATAGGATTAATATTGCAAAGGGAATTGAAAGATAAATGCAGTTCCTTACTAGCAAACATTTTGGCAAAGGAACAAATGAGAGGGAATTTTTTAAAATTAAATAAAACAAATGTTGAGTAATTGTTGCCAGTAACAACATTAGGACAGTTTACCAAAAGAACAAATGATGAACACTGGAAAATCAAATACATATATGAATATATATAGAAAGATATAAAAGACTTTTATTATTATCTACAAAATAATATTTATAGTAATTTAAAACAGATGTTGAAAGATAAAATTACTGACATGAACAAGTTTCACAATTATTATTATCATTATTAATATTACAATCAGTGCTTTTAGTCTTCTGATTAGAGAGTTTACAAGCACAAGGAAGAAAGTTGGCATGACAGAAACGACCAACCTACAGATAGAGAGAACAGGCTTATATTCCTTGCCTAATCAAAAGCCATTCCCACAGGGGAAATATAAGTAATATTGAAACAGTGGATCAAGATGATGTGGTGGGATAGCTCACGTGACTGCAGTACTGTCATGGATTGATTCAGGTTCCTTAGGAAGAACTGGCAGGATAGCAAAGAGGAGGAGTTGCTCTTTATGCAAGACAGTAGTGGAGCTTAGCCTGAGGACAGACTAGGAACTGACTGAGAGTTTATGGGTCAGGATGAGCAGAAAGATCAACATGGGTGACATTGCAGCAGGTGTCTGCTTAGACTGCAGGAAGAAGTAGATGAAACCCTCATCAGATAACTGGAAGAAGCCTCACATTCACAGGTCCTCATCCTCATGAGGGGCTTGAATCACCCAAATATCTCCTGGAAGGGCAACAAAGTAGGTCACAAACAACCCATGAGATTTGCGGAGTGCCCCCTTAGTTAAGTTTACAGACAATATAAAACTGGGAGGAGTAGCTGGTACATGAGATAGGCGTGCTGCCATTCTGAGGCACCAAGATAGACTAGAGAAATCAGTCAACAAGAATCTCATGAAGTTCAGCAAGGGGAAATGCAAAATCTTGCCCTTGGAGAATAACCCCATGCATGAGAACAGTCTGGGGACCATCCAGGTGAAGAGCAGCTGATCAGGAAAGAACTTGGAGATCCTGGTGGACTAAACACTGAAAATGAGCCCACAATGCAGGAAAGGCAGCTAACAGCACTCTGGGCTGCATTAGGAAAAATGCTTCCAGCAGGTTGATGGAGGTGATCCTTCTTCTCGACTCTGGATGACATCTGGATTACTAGGCCCAGTTCTGAGCTCCTCAGTACAAGAAAGAAATGGATATGCTGGAGAAGAAAAACGCAAAGATGATTAAGGAATTAGGGAAGGCTGAGAGAGCTGGGACTCTTCAGTGTGATAAGAGAAGGGTTCCTTCTGGGGGCAGAGGAGAGATCTTAACAATGTCTATAAATACCTGAAGGGAGAGTGCAAAGAAGACAGAGTCAGGCCCTTTTTCTTAGGATCATAGAATGGTTTAGGTTGGATGGGACCTTAAAGATCATCGAGTTCCAACCCCCCATCCATGGGCAGGGATACCTCCCACTAGACCAGGTTGCTCAAAGCCCCATCCAGCCTGGCCTTGAACACTTCCAGGGATGGGGCATCCACAACTTCTCTGGGCAACCTGTT
>KZ505945.1:298052-341205 GCA_002844005.1 Limosa lapponica baueri | reverse complement strand
AGTACATTGATGCAAATCTCCTCATTTTTTAGCAGGAAAATGAAATAATCAATTGATAATTTTATTTCAATTAGTTTAGTTGAAAATAAATATGTTTTTCACAAGCTGCTCGTTTTCCAAAAGAATGCACACTTGTCCCTCGTTCAGTCTTATCATGCTCATAAGAAAAAAAACCCCACTATTTGATGTTAAAAATATTTAAATATTACTAGAAGCCAGGTGTTGAATTTCACCAAAACTGTGCTGTATTGATACTCACAAGCTTTTAACATTTCTAGTCTCAAAGATAATTGCATGCAGTTTTGTGGTGTTTCTCTTAGCTACTTTTCTTTTTTTTTTTTTTGGTTTGTGGCAGATGAAAAACACTTACAAGTGCATTGACATATTGACATGCAAGTTGCAGGAACTTCATAAGGATAGCCACAAATGTGGTTGAATTTATTTGTTGTTGTACTGGGACAAAGAAATTGTAAGAGACGGATACTCCTTTCTCAGGGAGTGAGAGCAATTTCACTTCCTGGCAGTTTCTAAATTGTGTTTGCCAATTGGGACTGAAATTATGGAGACAGATGATCACTGGTCTTGACCTTTCATTATTCCAAGGCCACTGAGTGAAGATGTGGTGCACCACTTTTAAGCTTTCCTGCTTTGTTTCAATTTACAGGGTCTCAAGTTTCATTTCTCAAAGATTAGAATGGAGATAAGTGTTACTGAAATCCTTTGGATACACAGGCTTATTACATTAGAGATCTTGGTTTTCTCCTGTATCTTCCCTATTCTTCTATTGCTTTTGCAAGTATGATAATAACTCTTTAAGGGAAGATAAGGTCAGAAGGAACATCCATCCTTTTCCTAGACCTAAATTCACCACTTCATTGTCTTTGCTTAAATGATTTATGTAAATTAGTTATGGTATTAGCTGTAGCAGACTGGACCTAAGTTGCATTATTTCTATTTGTGGTTCTTTCTTAGTAAGCTCAGTTTAAATTTTAAAAGTGTCCAGCAAATGAAATTTTCTCTAATTCATTGTTGCATCTCTAATGCAGAATTTAGTCCAGTTTGTCTATATGAGTTTGTCTTTCAAAGACAAACTCATATAGAATTCCAAAAATCTCTGGTTACTTTATAATTCTTTTTAAAGGACTGTTACATAGTGCTGGACAGACCAATTGAAAAAAAAAAAAAGAAAAAAATATTAAGGGCCTCAACAAGTTTAAAAACTTCTTGGTTGTTTCTTTGAAAAGGAATTGTAGAAAATCTGTAATAATATATTTATATATAAAAACAGAAAACAGATGCAACCAACCAAACCCCACACTGTCAATACATACTGATTGCTAACATTCCAAGGGAAAAAAACAAACTAAAACAAACCACAACAAGCTCTTTTTAATTAATAGAAATATGGAGAAAGGTCATTATTCTTAGGCAACTAGAAATTTTCACTAGTCCAGGTCTTTATAAGCAATGCACACTTTAATTTACACCAGAATAAATTTTTAATTTATACCAGAAAAGTGTTATGAGCCTTTCAGCCATGAAAAGATTAAGTCACTCTTCCCTTTTTGAAATGAGATTTAGGCTTATTTCATAATCAAATAGGGAGTATTAAAAGAGCTGACAGAGTTATATAGGAAGTCCATGGTCATTTCATTCAAATTTTTATTCTCAGTCAGAAAGACAATAAAATTGGTCGACTGTAGGTATCACTGTAAAACTAAAAATTAATATCACAGTAATTTTTTTCAATTTTTATTATTTGTTTATCTGCTACAGCAAACCTCACAATTTTAAAAGAAAAGACAAGCTTTTATATTGCTGGAGGAGTACTTAATTATCTTAAGAAAACAATACCATAAGAATACATGCAAATATTATATAAGCCTAGTTTGTTTGCAAACTATTGGTACTGTCCCTCAGTTTCAGATTTTCAGTTTCATAAATCATGACCCATGAAAAACCTCTACAAAATTAAACTCTAGTGCACTGATTTAAGCCCTAGCTCATCAAAAAGGCAAGGCAAAGGAGCAGTTCTAGCTATATGCAAAATAGTTGCCTAAGGAAGCCCATCAGATAGGGACTAATGGCCAATTCTACTTTGTCTACAACAGAGCTTTGAAAAGCTTGTTTTGCTGCTACCAAAAGGACCAATGGTGAAAGTGCCTGGGACAGTAATTAATGCTGGGAAAGAAGGGCGTGGAGAAACACAGCAAGAGCTGCCAAGCTTCTGGTATCTACCCCACCTTTTCCCTCATTTTCTGAATTTTTTCTGAAATTCCCTATAAACAAGCATGATCCTAGTCTTCCTTCCTTGAGACACCCACTGATATATGTGGGGGTTTTGCTTGGTTTTTTTCTGTTGGTTTTTGGTTTGTTTGTTCATTCTCTTACACCACTGAGAAGTTTTGCGCTTCCTCTTTTGCAGAGAATTTGTCTCCTGCAGAGATGGAACAATTTGTCTTATGGCCAACAGTCCCAAAAGGACATGGTAGTTGTAGAAATAATGAGCACGAAGGAAGAATAATATAAACAATCCCACTGCCTGCAAATGTGTCATAAGTCATCACTTCCTGGGACAATCAGTGAATAAAACAGAGCATGAAAGAAACATAAGGAAATCATGGAGATTTGTGTTTCTCAGATGTGCTCCTCAGGAGATACTTTTCTCAGTTCTAAATGAGTTGTAGCTTTTGTTCATCTAAGCCTAAAAAATTACAGTAAATTAATGTAACAAGAGAGTGTGACAAGAGATATATTGGGGTCTTGAAAATAAAAGTTATATGGATATAATTTTCTTGTTGGTCATTTCTGGGAAGAAAAAAAAAAATCCTCCTCTAGAGGTTTCATAGATGCATTCAGGATTTTGAATGGTTCTGACTGCACTAATAATAAAAATATTGAGCATCTCCTAATTAAAAAAATAACAATATTTCAAGTTATACCTTATGTAATAAACTCACACAGTTAAGCTGAAAAAAAGCATTAATTCATTCAGTATTTCCCATGTTGGATGTGTTCATCTATATGTGCTAGCTGTTCTTAATCCCAAACACTAAAATTCTACTAAAATAAAAATGTAAATAAAAAGGGGTTAATTCCCATTTCCACCAATTCCCTATTAAACTGCCTTGGCAATATTGAGAGGGCAGGAAGTGGGTGCAGAAGGCGATTCTTTTACTGTTATATTTATGTAAACTTAAAGGTGCCTTCATAAACTGGCTTCATTGCCAGGGCAATTTAGGAAGTCCTTAGTGTAAAAGAGAATTGGCCCATTAGATGTATTCTACCTAAATAGCTATTATCCTATATTATAGAGACAAGAATACATTTCTGCCTAAGACAGGTGGGATGATGATATTTCACAATGGAAGAAAAAAGTCACCAGAAAAGATTTTTGTATTGTGTTTAATAAACTTTGCATTAATATTTGATATTAAATATTAATAGTTAAATATTTGATTAATTCATTTTAAATTCTCAAATGAAGACTCAATTCAAGTGTACTTTATTTAAAACTTATTTATTCATTCTCATGATGAACAGTATGCATGAGCACATATAAAGTCTCTCCTGAGGACTTTTATTATTAGATAGAATTAGATCTGAAATATGTATTTGAAAAATCTAAATTTAATATTATAAAGTTTGCTTGTAAGGCATACATGCACACAGACAGACTTTGTGGGCACTTTAGGAACAACAGCTGGTTTTTTTCTACTTCTTCATCATTTACAAGATTGAGCTGAGTCAGTAATAAAGTAGTAGCCCACTGAAGATGTTGATATACATAATATGACTGAAGTTCTAAGTCTCTTCTTTTATTGTCAATTAACAAACAAAAGCACCTAAACAATGTGGAAGAGACAGAGACAATGTGGCACAGTCACTGGCATATTATCTTCAGATCTTCTCTTCTGAGATACAGACTGATTTATTGAAATGAAAACTAATATGTCTTCATGAAATGGTTCAGTTGGAAAATATTAATGACATCCAAGAGAGGGCTAGAGAAAAAAAAAAGTTACTTGAAAAAACAACTGAGAGAGTTTCAATTTCTTCACAAATTCAAACCTAGAAGCTGTCAAGCAAGAATTTGAATAAGAAATACGAAATACATTTAATTTGCAGAGAATTACAAGTTTTGTTGAAGACATTTAAAATCATAATGAATTAGTAGAGGTTTGTTGGGTTTTCTTAATGTTCATAGAGAAAATAATTATGCACCAGTAGCAGTCTAAAATCAGAAGTAGAATTTCTTTTTATTCTTTTTAACCCATTATACCCATGTCTGATCTCATTTCTCAACTTTGTAATATTGTATATGAATAAAAGATTAAGAACTAATGACTAGCATGAAGTGTTCTGTTAATTTACTAAAATGTCACTTCAAATTTAATACTGGACTGATTTATCAGTCTTCTAAACACTGCCATCTCAGTAATCTCCAATTTCCTAACAGATACTGAATATGTACACAAATATTCAGTTCTAACAGTAACAAAAATAATTTACAATACTGAACAGCAAAATGCATAATTATCAAATCAACAAAGTATCTTATATTATCATGCATGCTACCTATTGACATGTTTTCTTGCAGTCTTCTACATTTAACAGCTTAATCCTCTCAAGGACTTGCCTGTTGGAGTTACCAATTTATAGGGCAACACCCAGAATTAAGTAATTTAATTTTGTATTTTTACAAATACATTTGTAATTTAAGTAATTTAATTTTGAATGAGCAAGGAAGTATGAAATTCCAAAATAAGATTCACAGCATGCAATGTGTTAGAGAGGAGCCACCAAAACTACCCAATAGTAAATACTGTTAAGATGGGATGTAAGCCAAGTATCTTTCATTATTTATATGCCTGATTCGTTTTTCTGGAAAGGAACAATCCTCTCTCCCTTTACTTGAATTTTAGTTAAATTTGTTCTTTTTTTGTGAACTATTGCCAAAATTAGCCTGGAAAACCAACACCGCATACAGGTGCTGCTTCTGACTATGGAAATCTAACCCCCTTATTTCCACCAAAAAGATTTACTTAAATCCTGCCATTCAAACTCTCCCTCAATCAAGCGAATATTCTAATGTGAGACTCTGAAGTTCACTCCTTAAAGAAAAAATAATTATTAAATTGAGAGGGTGTGAAATGTCTTAAGTACGTGTCTTAAGTACTATATCACCAAATGGAAAGGAAATTATTTCAAAAAGGTGACACACCGCTCCTAGTGCTGCGATTTCACTCTTACGATGAAAGGTCTTAACTGTTTCATAACTGTTTCAATAATATCTCTTAGGTTCAACTTAGTTGTTTTGTGCATAACAGTTGTTCCATTGGGATCCTTCCCAAGAAGTGTCCCTATTTTACATACTAAGGATTGGGAACATTCACCCAGGAAAAATGTAAGATGTAGCATCAGACCCAGCTGGGCTGATTTTCTGTGTTTCATTTCTATTTTACAAGTATTTGTTTGTCAAATATAAAGCTGCTTAGACCTTTCACTAGGATAGATAGATAGAAAATTATTGGTCTGGACTTGTAGTCATTGTGTTTGGACATGAGAGAGACATCCTTCTCGGACTCTGGCAGTTTTCAGTATCAACAGGAAAAAGCATGTAGGCTTTGAGGAATTTTACTAGAAGGATCTAAGCATTTTATATACCTCCAGGGTTAGGCAACAGGTGAACACATTTTTGCATGGTTACATTCTGGATTAAGTTCTTAGGGGCAGGTACATAATAGTACATGGTTACTTAACCTCTAAATGGTTATACAAGGCACAGAGTCAGTGATCTTCTGCTGTGGATCTAACCTTAAGACCTCAGAACAAGAACAAATAGTACTGGTATATAATATTTTTCTTCTGACACTTTTGCTTTAGGTGCTAGCTTTATTAACACACTAAGAAAATGTAATTTTGAAGTAATTCGCCTTCTGCTTTTTTGATTGTGAAAATAAGAAATTCAGTGCCTATGACAGCCTTGTTATATTTAGTCTTTTTTTTTTTTTAACTTGCTTTTTTAAACTAACGATAAAATTAATGTCCCGGTTTTCGTATTTGGTAACCTGATTTATGCACATAACTCTGTTCTTGGAAACTCTGAGAGGGTTTTGTTCTGCTAAATTTGTATGTGAACAACAAAAGCAGTCATGTTGAGTGGCATCTATAGACAATGGAAAGGAATAAGATGTTTTTAGGGCACAAAGGACATGGCTATTTTAGGAACTGTGAGATATCCCATAGAGTCTCCAGCTTCACTCCAAATTGAGTGTCTCAAAAGTCCCTATCTACCAGTCCTGTCCAAATATCTTGGCTGCCCACTGTCTGAAATGACACGAGAGTCTGTTTAGGTGACAGAATCCTCAAAGAATTTATTACTCTCCATTGACTCTGCAAGAAGCTGAGGGAACTAAGTATGATGCACATAATGACACTATAAACGCTTAAATTAGGGGAAATTAATTTTACCATGCGGCATCTGGGCGTCATCTCAAAGCATATGGAGGAAAAGAAAGCTATCAGAAGTAGTCAACATGGATTCAACAAGGGGAGATCATGTCTGACTAACCTGATAGCCTTCTATGATGGCATGACTGGTTGGATAGATGAGAAGAGGGCTGTGGATGTTGTCTCCCTTAACTTCAGCAAGGCTTGTGACACAGTCTCCCACAGCATCCTCATAGCTAAGCTTAGGAAGTGTGGATTAGAGGAATGGACAGTTAAGTGGATTGAAAACTGGCTGAAAGACAGAGCTCAGAGGGTCATGATTAGGGGCACAGAATCTAGTTGGAGGTCTGTAACAAGTGGAGTCCCCCAGGGGTGGTCAGTACTGGGTCCAGTCCTCTTCAATATACTCATCAATGACCTGGATGAAGGGATGGAGTGTACCCTCAGCAAGTTTGCTGACGATACAAAACTAGGAGGGGTCTTTGACACGCCGGAGGGCTGTGCCACCATACAGTGAGACCTGGAGAGGCTGGAGAGTTGGGCAGAGAGGAACTGGATGTAATTGAATAAAGGCAAGTGTAGGGTGCTGCACCTGGGGAGAAATAACCCCATGCACCAGTGCGGATTGGGGGCTGACCTGCTGGAGAGTACCTCTGAGGAGAAAGACCCAAGAGTCCTGGTGGACAGTAGGATGACCATGAGCCAGCAATATGCCCTTATGGCCAAGGAGGCCAATGGCATCCTGGGGTGCATCAGGAAGAGTGTGACCAGCAGGTCGAGAGAGGTTATCCTGCCCCTCTGCTCTGCCCTGGTGAGACCCCATCTGGAGTAGTGCATCCAGTTCTGGGCTCCCCAGTTCAAGAAGGACAGGCAACTGCTGGAGAGGGTACAGCAGAGGGCTGCAAAGATGATTAGGGGCCTGGAGCATCTCCCTTATGAGGAGAAGCTGAGGGACTTGGGTCTTTTTGGTCTAGAGAAGAGAAGACTCTAGGGGGGATCTGATCAACACTTATAAATACTTAAAGGGAGGGTGTCAAGAGGACAGGGCTAGTCTTTTTTCAGTGGTGCCCAGTGGCAGGAGAAGAGGAAATGGGCACAAACTTGAATATAAGAAGTTCCACCTAAACACGAAGAGGAACTTCTTTACTTTGAGGGTGGCAGAGCACTGGAATAGGCTGCCCAGGGAGGTGGTGGAGTCTCCTTCTCTGGAGACGTTCAAAACCCGCCTGGACAAGTTCCTCTGCAACCTGCTCTAGATGGACCTGCATTGGTAGGGGGGTTGGACTATATGATCTTCAGAGGTCCCTTCCAACCCCATGTGATTCTGTGATTCTGTGATTCTGTGGTTCTATGCAGAGAACATCAAATATGTGTTGCCTACAGACCGCAAGAAAAACAACACACATATTTTATCCTGGATGTACTCAAAACATTCTCACTCTATTAAGATAAAGTAGTATAACTCAGAACTAGATTTGTGTACTTTGCAATTATTCTAATAACTAGATATGCTCTTGGGGCACCTCACTGGGGTGGTAAGCATACCGGTGCTCAGCCTGACAGCTTGCTTTTTTCTGCCATATTCAATGAATAATCCCTTTGTACCTGCAAGTTGTGCATATCCTACTCTCCTTTATCTCTGTGCTTGGCTCAAGATGCCCCAACAAACTAACCCCAAAAGAGGCTGTAAAAGAGGCATGTGATGCCTTCTCAGAAAACAGAGGATATTCATTTTGGCTTTAATCTATCTGTCTAAATGAGTGCAGATATCCCACAAGTCCTGCTTCTTACCTGCCAGTGCCTTCTGGGTGTCACAGATGCCACAAGGACCAATAAAAATCACTAGATACCTGCATTTTGGGATGCCAATCCTTTCCTAAATTCTAGATCTGAGCTACTAAGTCTGAGATCCTTTTGTTTCCAAATGAAAGAGGCATCACAGATGTGTAATTCACCTCCTGTTATATAAAACAGAAGCAGAACTGCCAAATCAAAGTATGTATGTCTATGAAGTCACCCTAAGAATTCTAGCTCAGTCTTAAACACCTAAGATGTAATAACGCTAAGATATAGTAACGCTTTGCAAATCTACTATGTTTTCATAACCGTGTCATTTTGATTATAAACATAAATATTACAGTAAAAGTAATAAAAATGAAAAAGCTGAAATAGAACTTGTGTGAACTTTCTCTCGAGACAATTATTTTATTAATTTAACAAATTTTTCAGTAGTTTGCCAATTGCTAGTGAACATGAGAAAAGGCTTTAGAACCTTATCTGATAAGAATATTACATTTTCTCCTGTACAAAATTTCCAAATTATTTCTCCATGACCTGACATGCAATGACACCAGTGAATGCTATTGAGTGACTCATTGTAAGTTTAGTGGTTTTTTGTGCTGTGTTGTTTTGGTTTTTTTTCCTGGGGATCTAAATGTCCATGCTTTTCTTTTAAGCAACTGAATACATCCAGCTGTGACCTTGCTACAGTACTATCTCTTTATGAACTTCAGATCTCATGAGAGATCACTGGGCTCTTGAGAGATACTAATGTCTCAAAAACACTGTGAACAATGCCTTTTCAACCTTGATTGCAGTTTTTGTATTCCCTGACTAATTTTTGTGCGCTGAGATAGATTAAGAATATAAAAGGGAGAAAAATACTTGAAAACATGGCTTTGATCAACAAATTCTTTCTAAATGTCTTGTGAATATGGTAATAAGTAAAAATTCTTTCCTTCCTTCTTTTCACTTAAAATTAAGTAAGTCTCTGAACAACCCTCACTGACAGATAAGACAATATGAAATGAAGAATATTGTTTTGTAATAAAATTTGTACACAGGGTTGAAATACGCTAGCATAAAACTTTAGCTCCAAAATGGTATATATTTTGAACTAGCAGGGAATCCTGAACATTTCTCTGTCGTTCATAATTTTGATCTTAGCCCATTGAAGGAGATTGGCTTGGATCAAATTTTCAGCCTCTTTACGAGTACAAAACACCATCAACATGAAAGACGAACTGTCGATTACATAAACAAGAGAATTTCTGCAATGGTCCTACTATGTTATAGCTGTAGGAAATATTTCAACACATTTCTGGATGGTAGACGGCCTCTGGAGAGAAGAGCTTCAGCTTAAAAGATAATCATATTTATAAACTCACCAAGCCAACATACAACACTCACTGAAACAGTTGGATATGCTTTTTCCAAAGCATTACAGAAAAGATGCTAATGGCTTCACTGGGTGTTGAAAAACATGTGTTGTGTTTGTGTTACTGTGCCCTCAGGTAATCTGAACAGAGATACAAACCCAGCTGCAGAGCCTGAAGCTGGCCTCCAGCATAGGCTGTTTGAGCTGTGACATCTGTATAGCAGGCAATCCCACAGGCAAAAAGGTGAGTGAATGCAAGAGAAGAGGGAGCAGGTAGAGTAAAGCTAATATATAGATTATTTTTAAGTACCCTTTTTAAGTATGTAAACAAACCATATAATGGAAAAGGCATGAACTAGCTAAGACCTGGGTGAATGAAATAGGCTTTTAAACCATGGTGAAAGTGTCAGTAATAAGGAAAGATAGAACAGGAGTGTCCTGGTTTGAGGTAGAGCAGAGTCAACTTTCTGTTCAGTGAGAGATGCTCTTGCTTATACTTGTTGCTGTGGCAACCAGGATCAGCTGACGTTGTTGTTTACCCTGTGGAGGGGTTGAACCTGTAGGCAGGCATGGGCAGGTCAGGTGACCCAAACTAACCAATAGGGTATTCCATCCCATTTACCATGCTCAGTATATAAGCTGAGGGATCAAAGAGGGTCAGGTTGGCTTTTCTTCTCTGGTTCTGTTTGAGGGTTCTCCTTCAGTGAAGGGGACCCTGTCAGTTCATCTACCTTTGATCCTCCTCAGAGTGTTCTGGATTCAGGTTCCCATTTGTCACTGAGCTGGGACTGTCCTAGTGCCTGCTGGTGACATCATCCTGGAAACTTGATATGGTTCTGCATATATATTTATATATAGTATCTATTTCATTGTTTCCTTTCTATTCTATTTTTAATATTTCATTAAAATAGGTTAGTTTTTTCCTAAACTCATAAATCTCTTTATCTCTCTTCTTCCTATCCTTGGAACGAGAGGTGGGGGAAAGCATCTGTTGTATTATCATTGGCCAACCTGGCCTGAGCCACGACAAAGGGAAAGATGAGTTGTAGTTGTCAAGATACAACTTTAGGTCAGATACAAAGATAGCAGAGGCTCAGTAAGCTAGAAACAAAGAGGGAGAGGAATTCTAAATCGGAGTAAAAAATTCTTAGCAACTTCTTGCTCATCCCTACACAGAATGTTTTGGACATAAGAAGACTTAAAGGTAAAAAATATCTGAGCAGATGAAAGTATTTCTTGAATTCTCTAAAGGTATAGGTTTCTGCTACACAACATGAAACAGAGGAAAAAAAATGATCTGTGTTTTCTTAGTTACCTATAAATATAGTCATTTTTGTTAGCAATTGTCTGATATCTCATCCTTAGTGCTTCTTCCAGTCCATCAAACATTTGTTTCATCTGGTGCTGAACTTTTCAGCTGTTGCTTTTCAACTTGATGACTATTCCCTGCAGACAGTATGGAAGTTGCATTTGCTAGGCAAGCAAAAAGAGCTGAAGATTTGTATTGAGCTTATGTCAGCAATCATATTTATACATTGAATATAATATTGTATAAATGAGAGGACTGATTCTGTAATACCCCAAACTGATGCTGCAAGGATATTATCCACTCACAATCTTCCTTTGTGATCTCATCAAAAGAAAGAGTAAAGCAATTAAGTAATATATCTGTGCTCTCTCCCCATGCAAAATACCATGAGACGGGTGCTATATAGTGACAACAGCTCTCAAAAGGTGTCACAAAAGTAACATACAGATTTGGAGACTGACCATTGCTTGGTTTACATTACCATTCCTCCACTGCAGTCTGTTGACCTCTGACATTTACACAATTTGAGGTTTTGCCCATTCAGTCTTAAGCTGAATGTATGCTTCTATTTATGATATCTTTAATGATAAACTACCTTTAACTGTATCGTACATTTTCTCTGAAATGTAAATTAAAATTCAAATGTTTATGCCTTCTTATCATCAGTTTAACTCTTATTCTTTATTGACCATAAAATATTTAACATACACACTATGTCTTTTTTTTTTAATTTCTCATTCATTTTCCTCTCTTTCTGTTTTATGGTTTCGCAGAGTTTTTTTCTTTAGAAATGTAGCAGAAATTTCTTTAGAGTAAGATGTCCTGATTTAGAAAAGCAAAATAAAAATTTAGTTATGAATTAAATATCACATTCTCACTATCTATTTCAAAGTAATAGAGATGATCTCATACTGTGTTCCTTTGCAGTTGTAAAATGAATAAATGAGATTTGAATACTCACCTTTTCATGTTGAACCATAGAAAATATAGAAAAAATAACATGTTAATACCAAGTTTATAGAGAAGTAATTACGTATCTGAAAATCACAGTTTATTTTCCATTATTCAAATCTTTCCTAAAAATAGTGAAGAGATAAAAAAGCCAGTCTCAGTCCTTATTGATTATCCTTTCACTGTTTCATTTATGGATATTTGCCCAAATTTTTACACATTTCAGAAAACCACCATGCTATGGCAAGTTTATGATTCATAAGCTTAGTTCGATCACCTAATTTAGCTTTAACATATTATGGTGTTAGTGGAAAGATAGACACCTCTAGACAGTGTTTCAGAAGTGTTAAGTGTTGCTTCAGCAATAAATTATTCACCTCTCATCAATGATTGCATTCATAGCTTAGCTTCCATTTTCTACTTGCTACTCCCCAGTTTAGGCATTTCAGATAACGTCTAGTCAGAGACATAAGTGTTAGAGTTTATAGCTGTTGTGCCCTTCAGTGCATCTGGATTTATTCCCTATGGAATTATCCTATAGAAATCAAAATGTGGGAGGCAACTATCACTGTGAGGTCCCACTTAATGTGGAGATGGGAACTACTCTATCCCTGTAACTAGAGTGTTTCTAAACAATGCTTAAATATGATTAATATTAGTAGCTTAATTTCTGGGGCCTTGAATGCCCCTAATTGTGCTCATGAATATTCATGAATAGCTGAAAACACGACCATCATGTATATATCATCATCACCTACATATATTATAGCCAGCTACAAACTTTTAAGCTATAAATATATCTTGATCTGTCTCAAATAGTAAATATTGTTAAGATTGTGACAATTGGCCAGTACTGGTTTATGACATTTACAGAAACATTGAACTACAAGTAATATTGTAGGGTAAGAAAAAGACAGTATACTAAAAGCTCTAAGGACAAAATAATTGCTTCCCAAAGGAAAGCACAATCTGCTAGGACCTTCTTTGGGGATCTCTTTGTCCTTTTCTGTTTGAATACTGTAAAACTGAGAAGGACTATTGATCTTTAGTTTGAACAGGAAAGACCTTTGGATTTTTTAGCAAGCACTGCACAGGGAAGAGCCATGGATTATTAACAAACAAAAAAAAAGAGGATGCGTAAACTCAGGACAAATAAAACAGGATTCTAAATGCGTGGTTATGACTTAATGAGTCAGTTCCACTTAAAGAGGCTTAGTATTTTATATACAATGCCATTCTGTAATTTAAGCCCATTTAATCCAAGTTTTCTTTTAACCAAGTCAGATTCTTAAAATATTTGAACGGATTATATTTCACAATTATATTTAATTGAAAAATGAGAAAAAATAATTGCAGCCTTGAATAGTAACTAGAATGTTCATATATATTCATCCATGCCATCACATTACAGTATAACAATAGCCAGAAAATTTGCAATTGTCAAACCATCTTATTATATTTTGGCAATAAAAGTATGAAGGATCCTTCTCTTGTCAAATATGGTCTGAAATTAAATATTTTAGTTTTCTGGCTGCAAAATAAATCCCACAAAGGAAATGAGTATGTACACAATGTGCTTTAGATGATATTCTACAGAATATAATTATTTATGACCAACTTTTAGCCAACAAGACTAATGTCTTCATTTAATCTTTCAGTGTATGTCTGTACTTCACACTGTTATTATACCTTTAGAAGCTGCCAGATGGATTTAACCGTATTTATAATGGGGAAGAGGACTTTAAACAGAAAATCTGTGATAAGATGCAGGAGTATCTTTAATTTCATCTTAATTTTACCTACTGTTGTCATATTGGAATGTTCGTGGACTCTGTCCACCAGGTCATACTGCAAGGAAAGCCTGAACACCAGTGCATAGGTAGGCCACACTCCTACAGACAATGGGGATACCTTGTGCCTTATGTATAGCATCCTAAATTCACTCTCCATTCTTCAAAAGTATCCTGTAGTGCCCACTGACTTTATGCCTCCTCAGGCCACGTTTCAGCACTTATCTGCATTTTTTTTTTCCTTTGTCAAGTAACGTTTAACATGGCTGGAAATGAAATTTTTCAGCTTTAAAGTCCCCATGCTGCTGTGTAAATTTGGTGACAATGGAGTGATATGGAAGAAGTAAAAGGACAGAGAAAACTTTCTGAACAGAGCTGAAATAATTTGAATAGGTACAAAAAGGCTGTGGTGAGAGGAAAACTGACTAGAAGTGGCAAAAAAGTGTTTGTAAATAACCTACTCTTTCAATTTCTTCCCCTAAACAAAAAATGGTTTCTTCTCCTAAATAAACAATAAGCGGGATATTTGGTTGACAAAGTAAAAAGGGAATATCATCCCCATTCCTGCTAGATTAAATCACCTCCTAAATTTAAAACCTGTAATTCAAAATACAGTAGGTCTTATGTAATATCTTGATATTTTGAGGGATAAACTAGGCTTACTTAATTTCTAGCATGGCTGGGGGTGGTTTTTTTCATGTTTTTTGTTGGGTTTTTTTTTTGCTTGGTTTGGTTTTGTTCCTCCCTCCCCCCAAAAAAGGCAGTCAGAATTGTTCTTGTGGATTTTTTCCTTTTTTTCCCCTGTAAATTAATAAAAATACGAAATCGAACTTTTGTTGGACTGTTCCTTCCCCCTGTCCATTTGACTAATAGTAGAATATTTCTTTATGAAATACACCAATTCATTAATTTTTAGCTTGTACAGTGAATACAAGAAAGATGGATGGGTAGTGTCCAGAGCAAAATTGCTCCAACATATGTGAATTTGGTAACATCATCTTTGTTCTGATTTTGGAACTAAAACAAAAAATCAAACAGCAGCAACAAAACCTCTAAAAGTAGTTGATTTTTATTACATACCTATTCTTTTTCTTTTTGGTTTACAGTTAATTTTTCCTCTCAATCACATCAGTAATCTGTATCGTTTCATTTATAAGGAAAAATTTGAATCTCATCTTATGGTTAACTTTATGATTTTCTTTGCATTCATCTGTGCTAAATTAAAAGCTCAGGATAAAGGCTCAATCATATCTACATTTGAAATTCAAAATTATGTTATGAAAAATTTATTAACTGTCTTATTTCATTAACTTTATTTTTTTCATCTCTTAGACAAAGGTAGTTGGGAACAGTATGAAACTTACAATTAGCAGTTAAAAGTTTTGACTCACAGTAGATATCAATTTACTTTGGAGGTGTGGGAATTGATTTCTGGAAAGTTTGATTTGATGCTTCAGGAGTCTACCATATATCTGTAATACAGACTTCTATGTATTATTTTGTAATTTTCGCCTTGTTAGCAAAATTGAAAGGAAAAAATTTAAAATTGAAATGGCAGCAGAAAATAAAAGGTAAGGTAATTGTTTTATTCATGCTAACTAGAGAAGGACTGGCACCTCCTTTTACAAGCTGTAGTTCCTTATCCAATCTTTCTGAGCAGTTTCCCAAGCAAGAAATCAAAGGAAACAGATATATGACTTAATTTTTCTGTCTCATTTCCTGTACCAAGGAGACTCATTCCCTTTGCCCTTTCTCAAAAAGATATAAGGTTATAAAACCAAACTGCTTCTATTAATGGGAATTATTCTCAAGAAAAATTACTTTTTCCTTTCATTAATCATAACCATATCTAACATAGGACTTGAAACTTAACTGGGTTTGATCAGCCCAATTTTACCTCTGAACACTCTACAAACTTTCAGCAATACATCTTTAGGGTATTATTGATGGATAGGCAGAACAAATGTCTTCAATATAGTAACTTATTTTACAATATTTATTTTTCAGTTGGCTGTTACTGAAGTATAATCTGAAAAAAATTACCTATAAGTTTTGGTTGTCTGAAAATGATCTTAAGCATAAATAGTAGCACAATCCCAATATCTATATGGATTGAACACCATTTGCTTTTTATGTTCTCGATCAGACCACCAAACCCATGCATTTACATAGGGAATTGTCATATCTATAGAAATAATAAGGAAGAAATGTGGATTTTTTTTAATTTATATTGTTTTTTTAACCTGTAAAGTACACTCGACACTTTCCCTACTATTGTGGGAATGTGACATTTACATCTATCTAATGAAAGATGTAATTCATATTGGTTTGTGTGCATAAATTTAGTCTATCAGAGTTGTCAACAGTGTTATGTGGATGATTCTTTGCAAATGTTACTAAAGTTAAAAAGGAGACCAGGAATTTGTTCAGATACAAAGTTCTTCCTTGAAAACAACCAAAGCCAGTATATTGTCTTTAATGTGAGGTGAAGCAGGCCAGTATCAGTTTCAAGTAATACAGTATCTCTGGTAACAAAGGAGAAAATTTCTTTGTGAAGTCAATTGCACCTGTTTTAAAAAGTTCTGGTAATAAAATATTTGAAACAGTATTGCTTTTGACAAGGACTGAAAAGCAGGACAGATATCGAAATGAAGCTCAGGGAAGGTAATAGACAATAATAAAAGAACAAAAGTGCAGAGCAGACAAGATGTAAGGTTAGCAAAAATCTCAAGTCACAGGAGTATGTTATGGTAAGAACAGAAATGCATTTTTTGATACAATACTGCCTCCTATAAGAAAATGCATGCAGAGAGACTGCACAAGTAGCCAGATAGAAATGGAGCAGTTCAAGACATTTATCCATGTTACAAAGCTGTCAGGTCACTATCTTTGTATTTCAGCAATAAATGGCATCAAGCTTGTCCAACTTTTCTCTGACCACCAGGGTGGAAGTGCTCTATTACATTTTCCTGACGCAGCACAGCCTTTGGCAGAGTACCTATGGCTGTGGGTTAGCAAACATTGAGGAAACATAAGTATTTGGTTGTTTGTATGTTTTAGGTTTTTGGTTGGGTTTTTTTGTTTGTTTTTTTTTCATTTGTTTTATGGATCTTAAATACCTCTGCTACTTTTTGGACTTACTCTTGTGGACTCACAAGGAGAAGATGTTTGAAAAAATAGTGAGAATTTATGCTAAAAAAACAGTTCAAACCTATGAATTTTTGTACACCCAATATTACAGTGACACATATGCATTATGATTTATAAACTTTGTACAATTTTCATCCAATGCCACTTGGTAACTCCTAAATTAGAATGAGAAATTATCTCTTCTTTCATGGCACTGCTATTGTTATATGTGGCTGTGTTGGTACATGCAATCCTAGCCTCAGGAAAAAAGAAATCTGAAAAATTTATTTCAAAATGTGAAGTAGCAGTGGATTCACTGATTAGTAAAAGAATAGGATCTTACTAGTGCTTGTAATTTGAGCCTTTTTTATGATATCATTGATGTATCAGAAATATCTGATAAATCAGTCTGATAAATCTGAGGTGTGTTTGTAAGGCATGGACATACATCATGCTTCATCCCTTTGGGACCTTGAAAATGCTAGGTTACATTTAAAAAAAGCTCACGACAATATGCTTCAATTATTATTTACTCTCACTGTAAGGTTGAGATTTTTTTAACAGTTTAAATTTTTCCTGCTTCAGCTTCTAGCCATTGAATCTGGCTATATCTTGCTCTTAGAGTGTAGAATCTCCTACAATTTTCGTTCCTTTAGTAAGCATTTATACATGATCACCAAATTCTGTAAATATTATTCTGAAAACTACAGAAACTGAACTTCTTCAGTCTTTAGCATATGTTTCCAAATGTTTTCATGATATCAATAGCTGTTCCATAAATACTTTTTCATTTCTTCGGTATCCTAAAGTGCAGAAAACTGTTAATTATATAGTTACATTTTCTTAAAGACCATCTCATTATGAAATAATTATTAAAATATATTAAATCAGTGTACTGAACAAGGTTATTAGATGTAGGACAATCTCTCTTTTAAGAAGAGGGAGAATGTTAAAGGCTTGTATTGCCTGAGGCAGGGATCTGTAGAAGCAGACAGAAAAGTCTCCTGAGTTAACCCTATTTAAAACTTCCCTGAAGAATGCTAATTCTACTTTTACTTTCCCCCTGTTGCAAGAAAAATATCACACATAAAAAATAGAATAAAAGTGTATACCACAACACCGCATATTCTGGAGAATCAACTTGAAATTGGTCTTGTGGTCCAGAAATGCTGGATTTTTGTAGAGTCAGTTGATGTTAAATTCTTTCCTCTCTTCCTTAGATCCTGCCTAAATACATGTTGCTGTCCTCGCCTTTGCTTTTATGATTTTTCCTTCTTCCAAGAGATTTTGACCTTTATTTTACCTATGTCCTACTTTCTCTTCTGATTCTGAGACCGTTTCCATGCTTCCATTCACTGTTTTCCCTACCCTAACCTTCTCAAAGCCGGTTCTTAGCTTCCATATATTTTTTTTCTTTACTCTTTTTCTTTCCACAGCCTTTCTTTCTCTGCTTTTCCCTTTGACCATGAAACAGGAGCCTTTTACTCTCCATTTGTCTGTGAAATGGCAAGAAAATAGTGATAATCATTACACTCTCTTACTCAGTGGAACAGTTATTTCAAAGCAGACATTATGGACCATCTTCAGAACTGAGATGAAACCTATTCTAATAATTTAAATATTGAGTTTTGTGGGAGTTATCACTGAGTACTTGAAAATCATTACACATCATCTAATTCACAGCCTCAGCAGGACAAATTATACTGGTAGCAATCTGACAGACATAAGAAAATATTGTTTGGGAATTCAGATGGCCATGGTGCAAGAAATAATCAGTGATCTGAAATTGTCTACAAATGCTAGTCATCAAGCCTTTCCTGTCTATCTACTGTCCTCATAGTGTTCGAGCAGAATGAAACTACATCTGCTCCTGTCACTATGAAAGTCACTGCAGTCTACTGTACTCTAAACTCTACTGTACTCTGTTGTCTAAAGAATAAACCAGAAATATTTTGTAATACTGGAAAATCAGTTATGGTGTTATGGTAAGTTTAAAGAAATATCAATTCCACTATATCTTTTCAATATTTCTGAAAAGAAAAAACCCTTAGTCTGTGTTTTAGGGATGGTCTTGGTATTTTCCCACAAATAATGCAAATGTGTTTTCAAGGAGTACTTCACCATAAAATGAAATTTCCAAAGGAAAAAAAAAGCCCAAAGTTTCATCACTCTAACATGGGGTTATTTTGATACCCGCTTATTTTGCAACAAAGGGGGAAAAAGAACCCAAACCCCAGGATTCAAACATTCTCTTTTAGTGGATATATTGTATGTGAAAGAATATCTAACATCCACTTCCAATTTTACTTAAATATACTAATGTTTTACCTTCTGCTTTTTAACAGATATTCCAGCACCCAATGGAGCTGTAGACATACAAAGAAAGCCTCTCACACCACATCCCAGAAATTGTTTTAAATAGCAATTTTGAGTAAGTTTCAATTAACCTATGTTAAATTCAAATGCCATGTTTGCAACATTTCTAAAAGAGAAATAATACAGATTGTTTTATATTCAGTTCGCAAAGATATCCCCTGATGTCCACTAAATTCTTTCCTTTCCCCTTTTTTTCTCTATATGTAATTTTACCCTTATTTCCTTTCCAACCCTTTCAATATTTCCTTGGCCTTCTGTAGTTCTTATTGTTAACAATATGAAATATGCATTGTTCACTTACACACCTTATTCATCACAAATTTTCAGCCCAGAAATTGATAGTTCTTGGCTTCTTTATTACAGGCACTCAAATACCTTGTTATTGTCTCCATCCATTCATGAAAGAAAACTCTCTTCTCACTTCTTCTTTAGTAATAATTTGCAACAGGCAACCAGCATTATTAGGAAAGATAAACCACACACACACATAGAGATTGTCCAGAATCCAATTTCATATGCCAAGACTATAGAGCTCATCTCTGAGAACCCAAAGCTCTCTTTCCCCTCCCTCTTCCCCAAAATCATGATATTGTAAATGAAGAAGCAGATCCATTACCTTTACTTTTTTATTTCTCTTCTGTTTCTGTAGTCTGAAGTGTTCCATTCACATTGCAGTTTAGGAGTAAGATACTTGCATATGAGCTAATCTTGCTACAATTCTTGAGGAAATGCCCTTCCCTTTCTTTCTTTTTAAATTTTGAGTGTACACTTCCATACCTTTCCAAAGCTGTCTGCCCCAATGAGAACCAGAATCCCCATGCCTGTGCATGTTTCCCTAAAATCAGACCTAAATGCCTCTAAAAGGCCAGAATAATTAAAAATCATGGGTATTAGGACACCCCTGTAGGATTCTGATTTCAATTACTTCTCAGACACTGATGCTAGAATGCAAGTTGGGTTCATGATTCATGACACCATGAATTATTAAATTAATTAGTAAATTACTATACTTGAAATGCTATATTTATTCAGTCAGTTATAAGAAAACAAAACAAAGAAGAAAAAACAATTGAAGCCCTTATTCATTAACCTGTATTAACCAAAACTAACACATGTTTTATTTGACATTTGTGTTTGTTAATAATTCGAATTCAGTAAGTGGTCTATTAATAATAAAGTGTTGACATTATAATATCTTTCTATACCAAGACTTTATGACTGCTTATATTTTGGCATCTATATTCACTGTGTCATTCTGAAAAGGTCAAAGAAATAATCAGTTGCCATATTATAGTTTTTTACATAAATCTAACAAACGAAAATGGATTCCTTAACTTCCTCAGATTGTAAAAAGACAGAGTGCTTTGCAAACTATAATTACATAGAACACATATACTTTCATCTAGCAAAATTTTTTGCTATTCAAGTGTAATTTTATGATTACATTCAGAAAGTAAAATCTGTTCATTTTATCTTTAGCATAGAATTTAGTGGTGAAAACCTTTGTACCTTCTTTTCTATTTATGATTCTGTTTGCTTTTCTCTCTTTTTTTTTATTTTTCAGTGTGGGGGTGCTTTAACAGTTTAATTCCTCATAGTATTTGCTATTTCTCTTTTTGCATATGGTATTAAAAATCTAGCAGTATGTCAGGAATAAACACTTGGCTTGAATTTGCATAACAGTTCAGTTAGCACAGGTCATGTTCCCCAAGGCTCAGTATTGGGGCCAGTTCGCTTTAATATCTTTATCAATGATCTGGACAAGGGGATTGAGTGCACCCTCAGTAAGTTTGCAGATGACACCAAGTTGGGCAGGAATGTTGATCTGCTTGAGGGTAGAAAGGGTCTACAGCAGGATCTGGACAGGTTGGATAGATGGACTGAGGCCAATGGTATGAGGTTCAACAAGGTCAAGTGCTGGATCCTGCACTTGGGTCACAACAAACTCATGCAATGCTACAAACTGGTGAGGGATCTAGAGAAAAAGTCTTATGAGGAGTGGCTGAGGGAACTGGAGTTGCTTAGCTTGGAGAAAAGGACGCTGAGGGGACACCTTACCGCTCTCTACAACTACCTGAAAGGAGGTTGTAGCGAGGTGGAGGTCGGCCGCTTCTCCCAAGTAAAAGGTAATAGGACAAGAGGAAATGGCTTTAATTTGCACCAGGGGAGGTTTAGACTGGATATTAGGAAGAATTTCTTCACTGAAAGGGTTGTCAAGCATTGGAACAGGCTGCCCAGGGAAGTAGTTGAGTGAGTTGTCATCCCTGGAGATGTTTAAAAGACATATAGATGGAGTGCTGAAGGACACGGTTTACTGGTAACATGGCAGTGCTAGGTTAACCATTAGATTTGACGATCTTAAAAGTCTCTTCCAAACAAAGCGATTCTATGATATGTGTTACCTGTAATATTACATGTTTTAGAAGAAACCAAAATTATGAGTGCTACATTTTTCATCATTTCAACACCTTCCTCTCCATTTCAGCAATAATTGTAGTTTTTGTCTCAAGTATATATGATTCTTAATAGTTTTTGAAGTACAAAAGAGAAATCTAGACCCATAATGAAGTCAACAGAGATTCAAAAGACCTCAAGCTTAGAGTCCATGAAATTGTTAAAAAAATACCAAAATTGTAAATTTTGTATAAACAAATAAAGTTGAACTCAAATTAGCCTATTTTTCTAAGTTTCTGGTAAAACATATCTAATTCCAGAAATATGACACATTTGCCATCCTAGCATATGAGATTCAAAAAGATGTAAAAGGAAAAAATTCTGCCATACCACATAAGCAATTTTAGATTAGAAAGGATGAGAGAAATAATTCAGCACCTTCCGAAATTTTGGAAAGGTGAAATGTGATCTGAAATGGTTAATTAGTATCCAAGTTGTTCCTGTAGAATAGACGTGATTGATTTTTATTGCAACTCAGTAAGTTGTTTCAGAAACAAACAAATAAAAATATATCATTAAATACTATATAATCATCGTAAGACAAAGCCTTGATTTTGCCTGGGGTTATATACAGATAGAATACTAGTTTCATACATTACTGTCAGAGTAGATCTCACAGATATTCCATAAAAAGACCTTAATGAATTCAGTCAGGTCTGGTGCCACATTTTTCACTGGATAACACAAGATAAAGCAGCATATGAAATGGAGTTTGATTCTCTGCAATAAATGTTTTTGATCTTGAGTCTTTCTGTTCCAGATTTTATGAGGGCTACTATACCTTTTACTATTTTATGTCATATTTTTTGGTTCATTTTATTTATGTATTTCACGTTTTATTAGCTGCAAGAACAGATTATTGTAATTCTCTCTGTTACAGTCTGTCAAGTACAGTTATCTCCAGATTACAGCATGTCCAAAACTCCTCAGCTCATCTTTTAGCCTTCAGTGTTAAGAGACAGCCTATTAGTACTATCTTTGAAGATTTATAGTGGCTTTCTGTTTCAACCAGAATTATCTGCAAGATATTAATTCTATTTGTTGAGTCATTAAATGAACTTGAATCCTCATCTCTGAGACGCTGGCAAGCATATACCATGCTAGGATCTCTACCCTCTGATCAGTGTCCTGTGAACTATATGTCTTTCAAATGGAAAGTCTACGACTACAATTTTTTTTTAATCTCTCCTCTTCCTTTTTCTCTGTTACATTAGGGGGTTTTTGATTTTTTTACCTTTCTCTGTCTTCTATCTATAATTCAAATGTACTAGATAAACTTCATATTTTGCCTTTTATTTACTTTTTCTTTTTTTTTTAATTAAAAAGTAAAATAATTGGGCAGAAAATATGAAGCTGATAGTCCTATTACTTACAGGATTTTTATCAAAATACTATGTTGGATTAAAAACTCCTACTGTTTTCAGAAATGTCCTAATTCATACTTCTATTTACCAGTTTTCAAAGGTCTGTATTTACATGCCTGAAGGGGACACCAAACCCTCCATGTTTCATGTTATCCACTAAACAGCTGTCCAATGGTTTGGGTTTTTTTTTATTTGAAAATACTAGATACTTTTGTAAAACTGATATTAAAGTAGCTCTCATTTGAAGTGAATGAAGATTGATGCTTAAAATTTTAGGCCAAAATATAATATATGAATTTGTTAAAATATTGATACTATTTTATTTTGCATAATACTGTAAACTTCCAAGAGGAATTTGGTTGAATGAACTTCTTTTAAAATTTAAGTAAGAAATACTTTATAGAAGCTTAGGGTCAAACCAGCTGTGAAGAGTATAAACCATCAGTTTACCAAATGTATAGACGGGGAATGGAAAAAAAAATTGTTTTGCCCAACATCATTTAAGACACTTATTTTTGCCAAATAGGAAAAAAAAATTAAACCAGAGTTTCAGAGTTCCTTGCATATTCTTTATTGAGTTAATTATCTTAAGTCTGTTTAAATGAATTGGGAGGGAGAATAGTGCTTAAAAAAATAATTGTCTAATATACATGTGTAGGAATCAAAATACTTTTGGGATATTAGTTCATTTTCTGTAATTAGTTAAATCACAATTTCTTTACACTCATATAACTTGTAACATTATCAGGGTCACTAAGACCTTAAATATATCTATCAACTTCCTTTCTTGCTATAGTAATTTTCCTAATTTCTTACCTTATCTTTAGTGTTAAAACAGTCTACTCTCAAAAATTTTTGTCAGGAAATAGTATAACATATTCATGAGTCATAAGACTTTTATTACCTGCTACACTTCTATGTCAAAATCAAATCCCTTTCACTTCTGCTTTGCCAGTCTACATAATTTCCAATCACCTAGGCCTGTCAAAAATCTTATTCCTTCAAACTTTCACTGCTATGAGCATTACAAAACTTTTTTATGGTCAAGTATCAAGTATGTGGACTGCTGATTAACTATGTAATACACACATTTCCATTAGGTTTCAGCTGTTTTTCATATTAATTTAATTCATCAAAGACTAGTATACCGGATTTTGAACATTTTACATTACATTTTTCATTGTTTTTTTTTCAGATTATCTCATTCATCTTTCCTGTTCTAACCCTATATAAACCAAACCTGATTGTGGAAGAGTTTAAGCTTTCCGTAAATATGTTACTATACTGTACCTTACCATAGCTGCTTATTTAGTCTTTTCATATATGCCTGCTTTACATAGATTTTATGTTTTTCCTCTGAAGTGGAAATACTGTTGAATTCATTATGATTTCAGGCTTGATGATACACCCACCACTGACTTTCCACCTATTGACTTCACCAGTATTTCCACAGGCTGGGAATGATTAAATCCGTGGTTTCATTTTACACTTGATTTATCTGGCATTAAGCCTTAATGGTTCAATGTATATCTATTGCTTGCAGCAGAAAGTTTCCACAGGAAACCAGTCACTGGAGGAGCCTTCTGCTTAGGTTATTAGTATGCCCTGGAAGACAGAAACTACTCACAGCTTCCATGAACGTGGTGAAACCAAACCCAGGTATGCAGGAGCTTTCTACATAGCCCTGTTCCCAAGAGATTTTTGCAGCTATTATAGTTCCTTCAAGCTCTCTGTATCATGTTTAATGAGGGCTCACAGAAAAGTTTGGATAAATGGTCTCTAACAGTATTTATCTGTGGAAAGCTCAAGTCATTTTGGGGAAATAAACACTGAAAAATCACACTACATAGATCACAGAGATTTAAACTTTAAGGAGAGGAGGGAAGGAAGGACAATGGAGAATTTTTATTATAGTAACCAATTCTCATTTCAAGGAACATTTGATATAATTTTAATCCTGTCTCCTTCAAAACATTCAACATGATTGCAAGATAATGAAACTAATGAGCATCAGAACTTTAATAATGTTATAACAATTTTTCAATGGTAGAAGGAACTGTACAGCTGAGGACACACAAATCAGTTGCCTACAGCCAGATAGGAAATATGTTGAATCATCAAACTTCACAGATAAAAGTGATTGCAAAGGTTGCAGATGGATTTGGGTTTAGCTCTTATCATATTCACTTTTTACTTGGATTTATAATCATTTAATTACTAAGAAAAAATCAATTACTTTGACTTTTTTTTGTTGCAAAATAAGAAAGATTTAATTTTACTAAAGAAAGAATGTAAGTTTTCTGGAGAATCAGCAGAGACAAAAGGAAGTCTGCAAAGAGAGACATTTTAAGCAGGTCAGGCACTACACCCTGTACATTAGCTGTATGAGAAGCCCAGGCTGCATTTCCTCCTTCCAGCTTCCACACCTGCATTTCTTCCTGCTGTAAGTCACATCTCAGGAAGAAATGAGAAAAGGGAAGAGGAAGGGAAGGCAAGCCAGCCAAGAGGGGCTGGTGAGCCTTTAATTCTCAGCCAGGAGCTTCCAAGGCACATTACCAGATCTAGGGAATGCCATTGAGTTCTGACTTTTCAACAAAACTGTGTGTAATCTGCAAGGAGTTATTTAGTCCACTTCATATCTCTTCTGTGGAGAGTATAAGACCATGGTGGCTATCCTCATCTTCTTAAGATATAGTCAGATTTGCCATTAGTAATGGCTCAGCTTCAACAAAAGAGAGAGACCACAGAATATAAATGTGCTGATTTGTCAGGATGATCACCAAAAAAAAGACACAGGTTTTAAAAGATAAAGCAGAATCTAAAGTGTAGACTTCTATTTCTTTGTTTAATTTCCATTTTTGATTGTGAACAGAGGGGTTACAGCACTACCACAGTGATAATTCAGGATTAATAAGATGAAAAAATCCAAATTTTCTGATGTCTTGGGTGACTTAAGTACATTCACCTGAATCTCCAGAGAACTTCATGCAATCATCAGTTTTCCAGAACATTTTTGCTACCCCAACAAAAGAAGCTGAGCGGCCAGGAAATTCAAAATCCACAATGAATGCTTCACACAGACAATTCTGCACATCAACCAATCTAGCAGATGGATTTTAAGGCAAATGTTCTACCTCAGTGAGATTTACATAGAGTGCAACTAACCTCAAAATATTAAAGCAGAAAACATTGTAAATGGAGTAAAATGTTAAAAGTACCAGAAAGGCTCAAAATAAGTGAAGAAAAGAGGACACAGAATTTTACTTTTACAGATCATCTTAATAGTGACTGACCCACTGTACAGAGTGCTGCAGAGATTTATTTCTTAATTAATCTGTTTATATTACTTTATTATATTACTAACTTCTTGATTATGTTATATTTTAATATACAACAGTACTAGTAATCTGTTATTGTATAGTGATGACTACCATTATCTAATAATTTTACAATCAGTATAACATTATACAGAGTTAATAATTTGCTTTAATCTGAATATTAAATAGAAGCAGATGTTAATTCCTTTACAGTGTATATTCTTCTCTCTGTTTCAGAAAGCATCTACAAATTTTGAAATTTATTATCACACATAAGAATGAAACTGGACTCTCAAAATGTAACACAGAATGTCAGGAAAGTCAGATCCATTTTAAAAAAATATCTTGTCTAATGGTCTTCTAAGCCACAGTTTACTAATCTAATTTAATTTATGTAATTTCTTTTTATCTTCATTTAAACTATGACAGGTTCCCTTATAGGGAAAGAGGAGCCTAGAGTGAAAAGATAGATTTAGACATGTAAATTTGAAGCAGTGAAACAATGGTGAATGAACTCCACTCATCAACTTGAACTTTTAATTAATTAAATACAGGAGAGAAGACTATACACATTATGTCCAAATTGCTGGAGCACATAGCTCTGAGCTCTATCTGCAACACTGGAAATGCTGATTTGAATCCTTGCTTCAAATAGGAGGTCACAGAGACCTGATAATACTGAAAAATAAAGGGAAAAAAATTCCAAAATTTTCTACGCTAAACATTTCTTTTTTCCTGTTTTGAAACTTTTTCTGTGAAATTGCCTGCAATCAGATAATATAGGTCTTAAACTTATTTTAAAACCCAAAAGCAAAGTTTAGTCCAAAATATTTTTTCAAATATTCCAGAGAAAAATATTTTGAAAACAACCTCCATTTTCATTTGTTTGCTCCTTCTTTTCTCTCCCCCTCCTGTTCCTTATTGTGGAAAAAAATTGTAATGATCTGTACAATTTTACATATCAGCTTAGTAGTGGTTTATACATATATAATTTACATATATATAAAGTGAAAAAGTAGATTCATTAAATTAATCTTATTTTATAAATTCCTAAAAGACAGGTTCTTAAAATTGTTTCAGTAAGTATCGAAACATAAACTATATGAAGATAACATCTCTTCATAAAGGCACTGGGCAGTTAAAGAATAGCAGGATAGGAATTGAGTCATTGCAGCTCCTTTAATTAAGGTTTGCTCAAATATATTTGTAGCCTTTACTCAGTTATAAAAGAAAAAATAGTAAAAGTTGCCAGTTACCAATGCTTGGTTTTTTTCACATGTTCTCACTTCTATTACAAACTGTGTGTTCTTCAAAGAATGATACTTGCATGACTTTGTGCATTACTACCAGAACTCTCAGAAGGAGCTTTCACTTACCATCCTTACTCCAGTGAAGACATAATGTGTAACAAGAGATTCCTAGAGAAAGTGGTTGCTTGTGTCTAATTGTAACTGCTTATAACTGAAATTTTCTGGGGCTTGTTCATCTCCTGTGGTGACAAAAAGAATTATTTTTCTTTGCACGTAGAAGACACTTTATAAATTTTAATTAGTACTATGAGCTACTAGTTACCATTAATGGCAGGAAATATTCTTGTCAAATACATTATTTGTACTTCCTTGAATTCAGAAGGAAAAAAAAAAAAGCTTGTCATGTTACGTAAAATGCTGCCTTTATTCATCTGTAGATAAAGTATGATTGACAGCCAGGAACAAGGAATTCACCGAATATTCTAATATGAAAAGAGAAAATTAACTGGGACACCCAACTGA
This sequence comes from Limosa lapponica baueri, assembly GCA_002844005.1. Classification (NCBI taxonomy): domain Eukaryota; kingdom Metazoa; phylum Chordata; class Aves; order Charadriiformes; family Scolopacidae; genus Limosa; species Limosa lapponica. Next base: position 313,133 of record KZ505945.1, on the reverse strand, counting down.
TAAGTACTAAGTTCCATCGAGGCTGGAAATTCATGCAAATTAACTGAGAGGCATTCGCAAAAGAGACAGATTGCCTCCTGTTGAACAACAGAAACTGAACCCTGACTGCTGGTATCATGGTATTGCAGCAGTCAGATGCATGGATGTCGCTTTCTTTCTCACCCAAGGCACAGTTACAGGGCTTAGCAAAATGAAGTTATTATTACACAGCTTAAGTTAAATCAGATGATTAGCCATAAAATTCTGAGAATGGTCTTCCTAATATCCAGTTGTGGTTAGAATCATAGAATAGAATCATAGAATGGTTACAGAAGCAAGGGACATTAAAGATCATCTATTTTCAATGGGCATGTTCTGGGACACCTTCCACTAGACTAGGTTGGTAAAAGCCCCATCCAGCCTGGCTTTGAACACTTCCAGGCAGGGAGCAACCACAACTTCTCTGGGAAACCTGTTCCAGTGCCTCACCACCCTCACAGTAAAGAATTTCTTCTTAATAGATTATCTAAATATATCCTCTTTCAGTTTAAAACCATTACCCCTTGTCCTATTACTGCACTGCCTGACAAAGCGTCCCTCCCCATGTTTCCTGTAGGCCCCCTTTAGATACTGGAAGGCCACTATAAGGTCTCCCCAGAGCCTTGTCTTCTTCAGGCTGAACAACCCAACTCTCTCAGCCTGCCTTCATAGGAAAGGTGCTCTAGCCCTCTGATCATCTTCATGGCCCTCTCCTGGACCTAGTATGAAAGGAATGTCAATAATGCATATTGTTTTCATTGTTGTGAGGTGACGTTGATAGTATTCAAAGACTTTTTTCAGTTTCCTGTACAAGAGAAAGAGTGTAGACAGAACAATGGAATGGAAACTTAAATTTAATGTTAGCTTTTTAATCTGATCATAATTATAATAATGCCAATGTTAGCCATGGTACACTAGAAAGTCTAAAACAAGAAGAAGTTTTTCTCTAGGGTGGAATGGCTAAAATCTTCACAAAAGAAAGTGCAAAATGTAATGCTTCTAAAACTTTAAGCCAGGTAGAGAGAGGACAAGTAAAAGGGGAAAGGGCATTTTTAAGAGAGTCATTGTGTAGTGCCAAAAGACTAATAACGTTTCCTGAACTCTACAAATACTTCTAGTCATTTGGGATTTGCTAGGCTAACAATATAAAAGCATCCCTTCTCCACCTTTTCAGTAATGAACATATTTTCTGCTCCATTACCCTCCATTAACTAGGTACCAGTAGCAGCATTATACAATATTTCTGTCATTCAGTCAGGCTGATATGAGCATAAACCAGTGTATCTTGTTGGAAGTAGGAGAGATAATAAGGGGGAAAATGAATCACTTTACCTTTAACTCAACAGGAATCTTTGCCTGACGTGAGGATGAAATCTTGAGGCTTTTTCCCAGGCCATATCTCCCTTATGAATTGTACCAAATTGTCTGTCTTTGGTGTTGAAACAAGATTTGAAAACTATTTATCTGTTCAAGTGTTTTCCTTTCAATACCCTTGAAAAGAGGGGTAAGAAAAAAATCAGAAAAAGGGCACTACATATACTTTTTTCAGAGATTATGAAGTACTTCCAAGTTATTTCACTTCATTAAACACTGGCTGCTTGGAAAGAATACTAAGGTTTTAAAATGTTAATTTTCACAATGTGGACATCATTAGTTTAAAATTGTATAGCGTTTTCAGACTGCTTTCAGTTCCAGTTTTTCTTCAGACTTGCATTCAAAAACACCTTGCAAATAATTTGTGCCACATAATAAAAAAAAATAATGAATCATAAATAATTTTCAATATACTGGGAAGTTCCCTAGTTCACCGAACACTATTAACCGATCTCTAATTACAATGTAGTATAAAACCTCTATTTAAGAGCAACCATAGGATTGTCAGTACCAAAATGAAGGAAAGACATCAGAGTTCGGAATATACAATAAAGTTATTTCCAAAATTTACCCCAATGACTGGTGAATTTAGTTTGATTTAAGATGACTGGCACAGAACTTTGTGTCAATTTCACTTAACATTCTCATAAGCATTAAGAAATAAGTTAGGAAATTACTGTGAAGGTACAAAACTAAACAAAAGGAACAGAAATACTCAAATAATAGTTATGAAATTATTTATTGTCAGTTTGGGAAGACACAAGTAGTATAGCAAGAGTCCAGCAAGGACTTGTCTTGCACTGAGTACTGTTCAATTGCTTTATTAATTTTCTGTGTAATAAGGTAGAGAATATGCTTGTCATGTGAAGATTACATCATACTAGGCTATTTGGAAACATTTTTGAACAGTTGAGTCAAACGTGCTTGATTTCTTTGTCTGCTGTAATATTTTTAATCTATTTGTGTAAATAATGAATAACACTGGGGAACATATTTAGACTTCAAAATAACCAAAATACAAAGAAAAACAGCTTGGAGTTGTTCAGCCAGAACTTTGCAACTGATAAGATTATCATGGGTCTCATAGAAAGGAAAAAAATCTCTTTGAGACATTTAAAGGGGCTTGAGAGAATGCATAAAAATTCTGAGATTTTTTAAGATTATTGCAGAGAGATACAAATATAATTAAAAAATATTTAGAGAAAGTGTCAAAAGAGGAACCAAGGTAGATCACATAGGAATAAGCATGGTAAATTGGAGAGAAGGGAGGATAATGGGCCAGTAGCATTCAAGCAGAGAGCTGGCAAGTACATATGTCTGGCTGAGCCCTGCACCTGATCACCATAGTCTGTTCTACCTTCTCCTTAAACTATCTTCCTAACTACTTTTGTGTGTGCATGCTCTCTGTGTGAGATGGTAGTGACGTTTAAGTCTTAGTGAACTTATCGGCAAATACCATAAGCAGAGGGCCAGCTACTGGGGAGACCATAGGACTGAATCAGCTATGAGACAGGCTTGTATGCGTGTGTGTACATGTGAGTTTGATCTGCTAGCAAACTTTGAGATTGAATAGGCGTTTAGAATAGGATCAGGCCATTTTTATTGCTCATGAGCATGTGAGCATTCTCTCCGTGTGTGTATGTTCCTCATAAAGGCTCAGCTCTCCTGCTTGTGTTTCTCACCCTGCTGGTGGCTGGCCACGTTTGTAAAGACAGCATGTAGTGATGGCAGGTTTGTGATCAGTCTCATTGCAGGCTGGACCTAGGGAAGAGGAACAGAAGCCAGCTCACATCCAGCAGAACTAGAAGGAGGAACCAGTCCTGCCTCTCATATCTGAGCTCCAGCAGTTCCCTCCTAGTATCACGCTAGCACAAAGAAAAGCCTCATCCTGGTGATAGTCAGAGATCCTTTGGAGTTCAGAAATCAGTCATTTGGTAAATGTTCATTAAGTCATTCAACACTCCCCAGACATTGATTGAATGATTGATTGATTTAATAGTTTTTGGTTTGTTTGTGTGTTTTTTTTAGCTGATCTGCCTTGTCAGTTTTCTTCAACATACAGTTTATTTTATAGTAAAATTTAAGAGCTATACTTGTGTAAATATAAGTTTGTGCTGGCAGCAGAGGAGACAGAAATAACCAAAAGTTGTAAGGGTGACAGCAGGCATGGGTCTGAGATATCAGTAGAAGGGTGGTGACAAAAAACGTGTTCTGAGCTTGACTTGGTGTACGATGTATAGATGTGTGTCTTTGTGCCTTTGGACCAGTCGTGAGTGAGGTAGTTGGAGTGAAAGCATGGCAAGTGCGATATGCTCGAGAGGCATTGTAGGATGGGATCCATGATAGGACGAATGTTAACTAACATTCGCTTGGGACAAAGCCACTGTTTTGCACATGCTGTATTATTACAATAGATACTTATGTCAAGCTGAACATCTTGACTTTAGAGCATGCCCTGGCCTATTTTACATATTAACACAGATATTGCCCTCAGAGGAAACATCAGAATTAGGAAAGCTTATGTTAATCATAGGTTAGCTAGTAATGTTGGGGTTTTTTTTTAATGTTAAAATACAAAATACAAATTAATATTCTATAAATTGGTCAGTTGATGAGGGGAGCTGCTCTGGAGCTGGCACAATCCACAGCAGAGAGGCGGATCTCAGTGCACAGGGGGATTCATTCAGGTAAGGAAACACTGGGTCAGTGGAGAGACCTACCAGGAACCAGCAGCTCTCATGGGAGAGGCTGATGAGCATAAGCATGGTTGCCAGAGCAACCATGTACCCCCACATGCCTATAAAAAGCAGCCTGGGGAATGTGAGAGACCAGGACTGCTGCAACCAGAGCAGGCAAATAGGGTATGGCCTGTCAGCCAGAGCATCACTCGACAGTTTATGTGACAGTTTGCGCAGGGAGGGGGCCTCTTCTAAAGAAGGGCATTCCACTGGCCTCATGGAAGACTTGAGGTACGCATAACCCAGCAAACGGGCACCATTCTGTGACCAGGTCAAGGGCACTCATCCTATCTGACCCTCAAGGCAAAATGATGGGGACTCATCTAAGAGAAAGGGCTGCAGCTCCGGCTGGGGGGTCTGCACCATCTCCCCCAGCGGTGGCTGATACCTCCACCCAGATACAGCTGCTGAAGGGAGAGGCTGCAGTGCAAACCCCAGACACCCACTGGCACACACAGAAGGGAAGGGAGCCAATAATACAAAAGAATGGAAGCTTGCAATGGTAAGGACTGGCAGGAGGAAAAGACTTCCCCAAAACCTGAGATGCTCTTGCAGAACTGCTTCACTGCTCTGCAGAATGAATGGGAAAGACCTGTTGCATCAGGAGAATCACGGGAGCTCAGTAAGGCAGCCAGATCTGCTCCCCATATAACAACCAGTGCAACTAAGAAAAGTTGATGGGTGATAGTAGTAGAAGAGTCTCTTCTGCAAGGTACAGAGGCACAGGTTTGCCAACCTGATGCACTCTCTAGAGAGGTGTGCTACTTACTGGGGGCTCGTATCAGCGATGTCACCAAGAGACTATCGAGCCTCGTACAAGAAACACAGGTAGGGGAAATGAGGAGGGGGTGTTGTCCTCTATGTCAATGACCAGCTGGAGTGCATGGAGCTTCACCTGGAAATGGATGAGGAGTCTATAGAGAGCTTATGGTGGGGAATGTGAAGCTCAAGGGCAGCCTTGGCTGCAGTGACCGTGAAATGGTGTAGTTCAAGATCCTTAGGGCAGTAAGGAGGGCATACAGCAAGCTCACTACCCTGGACTTCAGGAGAGCAGACTTTGGGCCCTTCAGGGAGCTGCTTGGTAGAGTACTGTGGCATAAAGCCTGGAGGGAAGTGGGTCTCAAAAAAGTTGGTTAATATTCAAGGCTTACCTCCTCCAAGCTTGGGAGTGATGCATCTCAACAAGAGGAAGTCAAGCAAAAATGCCAGAAGGCCTGAACGGATAAAGAAGAAGCTCCTGAGAAACTCAAACAGAAAAAGGAGAAACTCAAACAGGAAAAGGAAGACTACAGAAGATGGAAGGAATGAGAGGAAGCCTGGGAGTAATACAGAGAAATTGTCCAAGCAACCAGGGGTCAGGTTAGGAAAGCTAAAGCCCAGATAGAATTAAAACTGGCCAGAGACATCAAGGGCAACAAGAAAAGCTTCTATAGGTACATCAGTAATAAAAGAAAGACTAGGAAAAATGTAGGCCCTCTCTGGAAGGAAACGGGAGACCTGGTTACATGGGATATGGAGAAGGCTGAGGTACTCAATGACTTTTTTGCCTCAGTCTTCACTGGCAAGTGCTTTAGCCATACCGTGCAAGTTGCAGAAGGCAAAGGCAGGGACTAGGAGAATGAAGAACCACCCACTGCAGGAGACGATCAGGTTCAAGACCATCTAAGGAACCTGAAGGTAGACAAGTCTATGGGATGAGGGTCTGTCCATCTGCCTTTGATCCCAATGGAAACCTTTCAGGTTGTTTAGAAAATGAATGTTACTTTCATAACATTGTGATTTTGTTGGTTTTCCTGAATGTGTTGCAGGGGTGGTTTTTTGTTAAACATCAGTGCAGGAGTGAATATTGTGTGACACGTGCTGCTGCTACTCAAATCCCACAGCCAATAAATCTGTCATGGTTTGGGTCAGAGGAAAGGAGGGAGAGAGATAAAGAGATTTATGAGTTTAGAATGTACTAAAACTACTTTAATGAAAATATTAATAATAAAATAAAAAGGAAATAATGAAATAGATACAATATATACAAAAACATATCAAACTCCCAGGATGACAATCACGTCACCAGCAGGTGCTGGGTAAGTCCCATATCGGACTCAGTGATGGATGGGAATTGGATTCCAGATCTGGAAGCAGGAATGCACAGAACAGGACCAAAGGCAGACAGACAGACAGAGTCCTCCTTGGATGCCAGCCATTGAGGAAAGAGAGTGACCCTTTGATCCCTCGGCTTTTATACTGAACATGAGCCAAATGGGTTGGAATATCCTGTTGATCAGTTTTGGGTCACCTGTCCTGTCCACCCCTCCCCACAGGTGCGACCCCTTTATGCTTTTTTGTTTCTGACCCTCCAACAGGGCAAATAAAGTTAGCTGACCTTGGTTGTTATAGCAATAAGTATAAGTAAGAACTTCTCTGCATACCATTTCTTGGCATTAACTATATACATAGGTTTTATCACTCTGAGAGTGATACAGCTTCTGCACAATATGCTGTTAATTTCAAAGAATTAGAAGAGGCTTCACTAAAAAGTAAAATTACTGAACAGAAAGTTGGTTCTGTTTTACCTCAAACCAGGACACATATATAAGAGTGGCAAGTAAAGCTCTGTACGATTCTAGTTACCAAAGAAAAAGGAAAGTCAAAACAGAGTCTGTATCCTATCACTGATCTGAAGAGAAACCCTGGCAAAACTTTAAAAAGAAGTTTTATCAGCCATACTGCTCTTTTGAAAGTTATGCATTCTTGACGTTGCAATGCACAAATGCAAAAACTCAGTCTTTTAAATTTGTTTGCCTTTAAATATCAGCATTCAACAATTTTTTTGTGTATAATCTTTACATCCCTGTAGCTTCTCTGGTGTCCTTTACATATTCATTTTCAAAATGAGCACAAAACTCCACCTCTGGAAAAAACCTTCTTCAGTTCAGTCCTTAGATTGCACTTTCTGGAAGAAGACTCTACAGCATGTCCACAGTACAACTGTGCATGGATTTCCCCTGGTTTGTTGTGTATAATCTATCTGAGATTTCCTTCTATGTCTTATTATTTCCTCCATCCCTAAGGCAGCACATGAAAATGGGGAAGATTCTATTTGTGATCAATATGAAGAGTTCATTTTCCTTTTAGCCTTTCTTAGTACTCCATTACAAAGTGTTTTGTGGTTTGGTTTTGTTTTGGACTGATTGGGGTGGTTTGTTTTTTTCATTTTTTACTCAAGACCATGCACTTACCAATTAATATCTCCAGTAGAAAGTCTCTAAAGAATTGGAATTTTTCTGAATTTCACATGTACTTCTTTACCATACCTAAACCAGAACATTTTGCTTTTTCAAGTGATCTCTGTCTATTTTATATTCTTATTTTTTAGGTTGGCATGTTTGGAAAAAAATATTTGCATAGTGTTATGGCTCTCCAGAAAGTGTGAACAGTAGACAGAGATAGATCTTTGATAGCATCAGAATATAATTATTAGGATCACTAGGCAAGATTTCTTAACATATGGATTTTTTTATCAGCTCTTGGAAGCAAGTGCTCTTTCTTTTTTTTGTCTTTTAAACTATTCCTTTTTGGGGGATGTGTATCTCACGTTATTAACAGTTCTACTTGTTGAAATCAAGTGTGGAAGGTCCGAGCTTTGGTTTTGCACCTTTGTATTCTTCCTCAGAGTGCTACATGGGCATGAGTATATTGATTTATGGTTACGTGCTAGGATCGCATATGAGGCAAAGTAGGGAACATGGACTTCAGCAAAGTTTTCAGAAAAAATATTTTGTTACACTTATGGCACACAACAGTCTTTAAGCAAATGAATAAAATTCTAGACTCTACTTTTAGGTAGAACTCTGACTGTGAGTTTTAGGCATTTCTTACTTATTCTTCAAGTGAGACTTTCCATTTTAACTGTGCTTCTGTTTCTCTTTTTGCGTAAACAACTGTAAGCAGCATAGCTCTGGTCCAAAGGTTACTTGGCAGGTTCCATCTCACAGGAACATGAAACAGAATAATCAGGTTCCTTCAGCCAGACTACATCTTATAGTGCAAATACTTAAAGAATTTTTTGCTTGTAAAAGAATCAGTACTGATGACTTCTCTGTTACTACCTCAGGAGGTGCCAGACATGTTAATATGCTATTCTCTAATCTGCTGTTCTGCAATACTCAATGTGGCACACACTGTTTAGCTATATCTATAGTGTAAATGAAAGTCCACATATTTTGGCAGACATGTACAAATATGTCATGATAGTTTCATTTCTTTGTACATAGTAAAAGATATTAGAATAAATATTTTCTCAGGCTAGCAGGTGAGCACGTAGACTAAATCACTGTTCACATTCAACTTTTTCTTATTTTCCTCATTGTTTTGACTTTTTTAGGATTTCTGGATTTCCCATCTCTTTTGTATGTTGTCATTTGAGTTGATTGGTCAGTCTTCCTGTAAATATGTGGCATTTAAATCTACTTCTAGGAACCAGATATTGGGTAGGAATGAAATAAAAATACGTTTAGAAAGGACTCTTTTCATGTAATCCCCCTTTCACAAGATGCAAGAACTTAATGTTTTGGAATGAAACATGGCAACAGCCTATATTCTCTATTGGCTTGGGGCAGCGAAGGGTCTGAACCAATAAAATAGTGAGGTTCGTAGGAGGGGATATCACAAAGGGAATTCAATCTAGCATCCTAGCTTTATGTAGTATTCCCAGCACCATTTCTTCATACTTCAAATGGAGAATATACAGTGTTCCAATAGGGAAGATATGCAGAACAATAATGGTAAGGAAAATTGGAAATGTGCTGACCTTTGGGCAAAATATAGGAACAGAAAGGCCCTCAGACACTCCTGTGGATGCAGGACAAGAAGGCAGCTTGAGAACTACTTGCAAACACAAAGAAGAAGATGATGTAGGACTTGAGTAAGGTATATACGATTAAAAAGTAGATGCCATAGGAAAGCTTCAAACAAGATTAAGCGGGAAAAACTGAATATATATTTTAAAATTAACGCAGTGACCTGGTAAGTTTTAATTGAAAATTGATTAAAATTAATTGCAGTGCAGTTGGGACAGCAAAAAAGTAGAAAGCAATACAGGTAAGAGAATAGTACTAGAAAAGGAAATTGATTAAAAAAACCCAGAGGAGTAAGCAGTGTGGTTTTGTCTTTTTGCTGTTAGTTATTATAGGTAGCCCAGTAGTTTTTTCTTTTTTCCAGTATGTTCTTTTCTGAAGGTGTAAACAGAAGACAAAGCCAGTTATGCTGCACAGAATGGGGAGCTGTGTGTGCTGGAAGTTGTGTGGCCAGTGGTAGAGTTTAAAGCTCCAGGTTCACTTGTCCTTCTGTTAGTCTCTGTGTAGATCTCTGGCCAGTACTTCACACAGAGGGACAGCTGGGAGAGTTTAGGAGAGAATGAGCCAAAGAAACGTAGAATGCTGTGGGCAACTTCATGTAACTGACATCACTTCTTAAATCTCAGTTTCCATTGAAATAAAATGTGGTAACAGTATTTATCTTTGTTTAAACACGTTTTTAAGATGCACTCTTTTGATATCAATATAATTCAGTCTTTAAAATATTTTTAATTAAATATTTCCATTAAAAAAATTGTGCTTTACTTAGAGTAGCTAAAAATTCAGAATTGCAATCAATGACTGTACTTGTCTACTGCATTTTTAAATGGAGGAAGTAAAAAAACATAAATTCCTTTTTTAGAAAAGGGTTTAATTTAATTTTCATTAGTGAGAATGACAATAAAACCAAACAATTCTAGTTTTATCAGACAACAACTTCTTCACATTTTAATTTGTCTGCAAAAATGTGTATTGGTTTGTACAAATTTCATCAGCTAAAAAGGAAAAAAAACTCTTCTGACTATGGTTAGTAACTGTTGCATTGTCTTGTAGAACTATGTGGGGGTTTTTTTGTTGGGAGGTCCTGAAAAATCTTTGAAATTATGTTTTTACAGATCATGTGATAGAGAACAGAAAACCCTTTTTTGACATTTTCATTTTTTTTATATATTAAAAAAAATCTGAATTTTGACTCAGCTTTATGTCTCCATAATGCGTACAAAAATAGGGAAAGGAATGATATTTTGACATATTTTATTAGCAATAAAATTTTTAAAACTGTGTATTTCATTTAGGTCAAAACATGAGATCACGTGCTCAATCATTCTGAATTCATTTGCTAGTTCCTGTTGATGCTTTTGATCCAGGACCACTTTAAGTCAGCTGTAGAAAGGACAATTTATACTCTGTGAACAATGGCTTCAAAGTTTCAGAAAAATCAATTCTTATATACTGAAGACAATAATTTCCCACAGCTTGTGGTAGTAAGGTAAGTCTGCTATGAATAAATACTCTTCTTGCTGTAAAATTATCTTCCTTTGTACAATATACACCTTCAGTATACTAGTGGTGGTGAATGTACTTTCAAAAACGTCATTGGATCAATCTACCATTACTTTGCTCCGTACATGAGTAGATTTCTCTTTATAAGCTCCATGATTCATAAGTTTGAATCGCTGGGTAAAATATGTAAAAAACATTCAAGAAAATACACTTTTATTGATGTCTATGGCATCTAAACCACAGGCATCCTGTGAGAAAGTGGCTCATAACTTAATTTTATATGATGTGATATTACTTATTTACTGTGATTTGCCTAACAGTAGAAGGAAGAAGGACTGTCACACTAATATACTCCAGTGATTCTTCTCCGTTAGTTTTGCTAGGACAGAGCTGTTGTCAGGCAGCATGGAAGATACACAGCTGAACATTATGTAGATTATATTGTTTTGCATGTCAGTTATGAACTGTAATTAGGCATTAAGCAAAACTTATAGTGACAAGAATAATGAAGGCTGCGGATAGTGCCTAGAGAAGTTACATATTATCCATACAGGAGAAACGTGCAAACAGATTGCAGAAATATCTGCTAACAATTACTCAAGTGAGATTATTTGCAGGGAGAAGCAATTTCTGTCATTCAGCTGCAAAAATAAGCAAGCCTTCAAACTGATAATGCTCCTTTAGGTCTGAAATAGAACAAATTCAAACTCAGTAAAATTTGAACAATTTATGAATAGTGTAGTTGCTACTGCTTTGGAGTCAGGGGATACTCTAAATAGACTCTTGAGGCCCCAGTTTTCTATTTTGCAAGTACTTTCAGTTTTTCCTCTGCTAATTATGACTGTATTAACTTGCAAAGGGTCTTCTGGACTCATTCCTTACTGGACTCATTGCCTGCCTTCTTGGCAGGATTTAGCTACATAGCTTCAGAAGATTTTTCATGTTTACTCATTTGGCTGATGGAAGAATAACCAGATTCAGTCAGGGTTCCAGAACACCACAGAAGTACAAAGTGATGAGATAGATCTGAGGTCGAGCTGGGAAAACAAGTTGGCAGATCACGGTGGGGATCAGTGATCCCCAGGCACAGAAGTACTTCCAGTGTAGCTCAGGCAGGGACCAAGGCTAAGATTTAGAGCTTAGATGCAACTCCTGTGTGCATAGGAACAGACCTTTGGTGAGGCTTCTTTCACATTCTTTCACACCACTTTTCCCCAGCAGTCAGACCCATGGTTGCAAAGCTGTACTGTGTCAGTGGGTGCAGGTAGCCAAACCCCTCCGGGGATTTGCCCTGTGGGGGCAAGAGGTTGCATTCATGGACTCTTGCTGCCAAACAGCTGGACAGAGGCCCTTAATGCCATACACTATGTATGCAATATAATAAAATACCCAAAAGAGCTATTCAACTTTCCATATGTGTTTACTAAAAAACCCCATAATTATTGGAGAAAACTCCTTCTAGAGTAATTTTATTCTCTGGTTTAGTAAAACTCTGCTCTAGGTGTTGAGATATCCATAAGAAATTTGTATACATTTTCTGAATCTGTTTCCCTGTATAGTAGTGGTTGGTCAGAAGAAACATCATCTTGGGTCAGAGATGTACATGGAATCAAAGGAATTATCTGCCAACTCTTTGGTTGGCCATGATAACTTAGATGTTTGTTGTGCTCTGTCATATAGCTGCTGTAATGTTTGGGGTACTTTAGAAACACCGCGCTACACCTGATTTGTCTAGTGTGAAGTGCTGGGATGTCTGGCAAAAAAAGTCTCTTAGCAGACTATCTACTGCTGATCCATTATTTGCAGGAATTTTTAAGCTGTTTTGTAGTTGTTCAGCAGAACTACATCACTTTATTTTGTTTTTAAACAAAAATGGGATAAATTTGCGGAGTGTTCTGTGAGAAATTTTATCTATCACTCTTGAAATTCAAATAGTTTAAGGCTGCTGTTCTCGCCACTCAGGATGTTTAGATGACCTCCTGTAGATGACCCTGCATATCGTTAGGGAGAGCACACAGCCCAGCACTTCCCTGACTGCATAGGGCAACCAGATATAAGTTTTGGTGAAGAAAAAAAGACAAAATAAGTTTATTTTGCAGCTCCAGTCTGACATGATCAGGCACAGAGCTGCTCCACAGGTATCCTGAACAGCCCCAATGACTGATTTCCTTCACTTTGTATTTCCCTTTCCCCTTCTCAAGTTCTTCTTTACCACCCCTATTCCCTTTCAAATAAACATCTCATTTCTGTTTACCTTTTTCCTACTATCCATGGGTTAGCAGACTTTATAACCTTATTTGGTGTTTATGATTTGATTGCCGTGGTAATTTCTGCCTTGTTCAGCAATTCTGCTAAGATACTACTTTCTGGTGCTCTGGGTCAGAGCTAGCCCTCTGTGTATGCATTACTCTTGCCTCATTATTTGTAGCAGCCCGTTATTGCTCATACTGTTATTTTTAGAGGTGCCACACGTCAGGATTCACCATAGCATCCTATCTCATAGTTTGAATACCTATATACTGCTGTGACACTCTTTCCTCTCATGATCTAGTTATACAAATGTGCAATGGTCAGAAAATATTAAATATTTTTTTTTCCATCATTTTCACAGTTGCCATTTTAAAACTAGTGATCAGTGAAGGTGTTGAGTAACAGCATTGTAAACCTTGTCTGACACATGATGTGGCACCCGTCCACCTAAATGAAGTATTTTCTTTGTGCAGCTCTTTCACTGGAAGGAAAAAAAAGTAAGTGCATCTTAGGTAATGAAATTGGACAGACAACCCTATCCACAAAAAGGAATAATGAAACACAGTGATAAAGTTCTGGAGCTAATGATTTAAATGGTTAAGGTTATTTTATTTCTAGCTATGTCTTGATGTCAAGAGATCCATTTCTTTGCATTTTTTCAATGATAATTTTGAATTGATGTATAACAACCAATTAAGCATGAATAATTGAACTACAAGTCTCTCAACAGGAAAAGAGTTGTACACTTAATTATTTAATTAATATGAAGTTAATTTTGTAAAATAAGCACTATGACTCATAAAGGAAGAAGTTATGGCCAAATGAAATATACGGATCAGATACAGAGCAAAACTGTAATGAATACCAGAAGTGAAAAAGGCCCAGTTAACAGACTGCTGATAAATTAAAGATGTCTCACTTTTTTCTTAACATTTAGGGCATTTGTGTAGTGAGCTTTAAAAAGTGTTCTATGTAGAGGCTAATTCAGTACCTGTGATTTAGCACATAACAGAACTGAAATTCTCAATGTATGACTGAAATCGTTCTATCACTCTTCCATTGGTAATAGATCTTGTTTTGCAAGCTCAAGCGAAATAGGTTTGATGACTGAGCAACCCTTAAACAGTTTGTGCTCACCCGTTGTGTCCTGCAAGGAAAGATCTTCAATAATAACCAAAAGATCATTGCCAACTAATGTTTCTTTGAAAGGGAAATGAAAGAAATGATAGAATTGTCTTGGGTAGTTACCTTCAGGGAAATCATACTTGTATATATTTTTCCAGTGCTTAACCACAGTTACGAGAAACAGAATAAAATCTTTCTTCAATTGTCACAGTGATTAGACCAAATCTAAAGTTGATATAGGGCTGGATCCTCCAGGCCTTTCTCACTTGAATTTTAAAGATGAGTTCTCAACTAAATCTTGTCCCATCAGTTCTTACTAATTTCTTTCTCAGGAAAAAAAATTCTTTTGGCCTCATTTGGCTTCACTGACATTTAGTGAAGGGTAAATAACATCTCTGGGCATTAGGCTCTTGTTTACCACAATTTCTGAGTACTGAAATATTTTGGAGCATGGCAGCATTCAGTCTGAATGATAATGGTAGTCTGTGCAATGATAACCAGTTATTCATATAAATGGTCTTACATAATAAAGCCTGAATAGCAAAATAAGGGAGCCTGGGAGAGACATGAAGCACTAGACCCTTGAATGTCTGTCCACATTACTTAAGGTTAATTCATTCCATGGTTCTATTTGAGTCTGCCTCAGACAGTTCTCTTATGTGGCCTTAGCTAAATACAAACAGTATCACCTTACCAGTATAAAACTGTCCGCACAGATCTACACGGTCAAACTGTGTAGAAAGGAACTTAAGGCTGAATCACTAGTCTAACCAAAACATTTTTGTTCCATGGTTAAGAACATTAACAGTGAACCCCTTGGCATACTGTTGAATGGGAATATCCTACATAAACCCTGAAACTGCACTTCACATCTTCGCAGTTATTTTTGTTCTACTGCCTTGTTAAAACTCACCTTTAAATTCCCGCAACACTAGAATTGACTAGCTATAGCTAAAAACGTGGCTTCTCTTATGTGTACTAGTTAGCACCTTTTTCAGTTGCATTTTCACATGTAGGAGAAAGGTAATTTGAAAAAGAATCTGTGAAAAAGGATTATATATTTTGTCTCAGATTTTTATTTCCCCCAACTCCAGTTTGTATGTGTTTGCCAAAAATGTCAAGTGTTTTTCTATATTGATTTTCTTTGTGTTGTGCTTTCAGCTGTTGTTTGGGTTTTTTTGTTGGTTTTGTTTTGTTTTTTCTTTTTTTTGGGGGGGGGATGT
>KZ505945.1:274631-297216 GCA_002844005.1 Limosa lapponica baueri | reverse complement strand
AGGCCCTTGGGAAACTGGTTGAGGGAACAAGGGCACAGGTAATTTTTTCATCGATACCCTTAGTTGCAGGTTGGAATACTGAAAGGAATAGGAAGCCAGGCATGATTAACAAGTGGCTCAGAGGCTGGTGCCACCAACAAAATTTTGGGTTTTTTGATCTTGGGGAACTTTATATGACACCTGGTCTGCTAGCTACAGATGGAGTAGATCTGTCTCAGAGAGGGAGAATGATCCTGGCACATGAGGTGGCAGGGCTTGTCGAAAGGGCTTTAAACTAGGCTCGAAGGGTGAGGGGGTTAAACACAGGTACACTAGAGATGAGCCTAAGGATAGCCTTCAGCCTGCCATTTCACTTGAGGCGGATAATATAGGAAGGATCTGTGGCAAGTGGCAGGATGACACATCAGGATTGGAAGAATGGGGTGATTGCAAGGGCCTCCAACCTCCATACAATAGCGAAGACATAAGGAGAAGTAATAGGTTGGTAACTACAGAAGGGACTAAACGCGGTCGGGTGGGAAATAGGGCTCGTCCCCCTCAAAGAGTGACAGGACAATCATGTCACTAGCTACCTGTGAGATGTATTTTTAGATTTGGTTCTACCCTTTGGAATCTCTTAACACTTTCTACAGACTGCTTCAGAAGTTAAGATAGGCACTTAAGTCAGTGACTTTGAACGATAGACTGGGCTCAAGTGCTTAATTTTTAAATACATTCAGGGAACCTCATTTTGGGGTAAGTGCTGCAGTTTTGCTATGATTCCTTTTCCGTTCAGCAAAGCAATTTATGTGCAGCTAACAGAGGCATCTAACATATGCAGCAGTTTGTGCAGAAAGGAACAAATAAGGAGCCAGCATTTCTGCACCGACCAGCATACACATCCCCAGCTATGGTAGTGACACACCACAGGTGACAGGGCATGGTTCCCAGCTGCTGTTAGAGCTACTGTCCCTGCGACATCTGAGGCTTGACCTAGACAAATTTTCAGAAGGAGGATTTAGGCCTACAAATCTCAAGCCGCAGGGAGTGCCTGGGACATCTCACTGAGATTAGGCCAGATGGTCTTACAGCTTGTAGCACCTGTGCAGTTGTCAAAAAGCTGTGCCACCAAACGAAAGAGCTGCAGGAAGAGGTCAGCAGAATGAACAGCATCAGAGATGAAAATAAAGCAATGGTATGGTTCTTCTCTGAGAGACTTTAAGAACAGCTTCAAGTGCTCAAACCTCCAACCATAGCAGAGGGGCAGGCAGAGCCTGTGCTTGTCAGGGTGGCAAGTGGAAATTCCTATAATGGCAAAGGCTGGAAACTGGCACTAGGAAGATGGCTTCTGCTACTCCTGAAGACTTGCATCTACAGAATATGTTCACTGCCTTCATAGTTGATGAGGAACTGGGAAGGAAACATCTGAGCCAGTTGAGCCTGAGCCACACAGGAGCACCGTGAGGAAGTGGAAAGTATTAGCAGTCGGAGAAACCCTGGTACAGGCAATGGGGTTTCCCATCTGCCAACCTGACCTGTCATGCAGGGAGGTTTTCTGGTTGCTGGAGGATTGCACTTAAGTTGTTGTGGAGAGGCTGACAAGGCTCATCCAGTCTTCAAACTATTACCTGCTACTGCTTTTCCACAATGGCATCCATTATAATTTCAGGGATGACCTGGAAAGTATCAAATATGTGTCTCGGAGTGGTAGTCAAGAGCATGGGGGCCCAGGTGGCTTTCTCTTTCATCCTGCCAGTGCAGGGGGAAAGGTTTGAAATGAAGTGGCTGGATACTGCAAGACAAGAATTGTTTGTGGAGCTGGTGTCAGAAACAGGGCTTTGTTTTTCTGTGACAACTGCATGGAAGAGATGTAGTGATACCACTTCTCAGTGATATCCGGTGAAATGACAAGAAGCAATAGGCACAAACTCAAATACAGAAAATTTTGTTTAAATATAAGGGGAAAAAAAATCACCGTGAGGGTGGTAAAATGCTGGAACAAATTAACCAGAGCTGTTGCACTGTCCTTGGAGATTTTCAAAACTCAACTGAACATGGTCCTGAGACCCCTGCTTCAGTTGACCCTCCTCTAAGCAGAGGCTTGAACTTGATGACCTCCAGAGGAACTTTCTTCTGCCCTTTTAGGTTCACTTTTAGGTACACACTGAAAAGGCTTCAGCACAAGACCACCAGAAAAGTGCCTCCTCTTTGGATGTCTTTCAGGCTGACAGGTGAAATATTTTCTCAGAATGTTATTGAACAGAGGAATGTCTAGATATTCCACTTCCTAAGTGACTAATTAACTGCCAACCCGTTAAGCTAAAGGGGCATGTTTCTACCAAAGATCAGTGAGTTTTAAGGTAATTTCTTATTCTTAAAACAATACAGGATTTCAAGTGGAGAGGAATTTCAGATGGGATTCACCTGACTAGATGCAAATTTAGGGAAGAAGCCTATACAGAGCACATCATCCTAGGCTTCTTGTATAGCTGATGAAGAAAATTCAGAATATAGGGTAAACATCTAAAATGTGTAAAATGAATCCTTGTTCTACCAAGCAGCTTTGATTCCATGTAGGTAAAAGTTCAGACATTATCTGTGTTTCTAGCATTTCTTAGTACTTGTCTCAATTAACATGGTAGCTCTGACTTCTCTTCAGACTCAAGTGAAAGCCAGCTGTGCTATCTACTTCAACTCTGTTGTTTTATTGTCTAACTCTACTCTGGAGCTGCTTGCTTCTCTGGCAGACAAACTATGTGCTGGAGGGAACAGGGGACACAAAGATAGGCACTCAGGTATTGTCCTTACAGCAAATATCAAAACAAAAAGTAACTCTTGACTCAAGTTGACTTATGCACAGTCCTTTAGAAGCAGCCTTCCTGTCTGCACCTTAGCCATATTTCATTTCTTACTCCGTTACCAGGCTACCTGATGTTACTTATGAAAAATTTAAAGTTTGGATTTGGAGAAGAGAAGGTTCCGAGGAGGCCTTTCAATATATAAAGAGAGCTTATAAGACAGATGGAGAAAAACTTTTTACCGAGGCCTCTAGTGACAGGAAAAGGGGCAAGGGTTTTAAACTAAAGAGGGTAGGTTTAGATCGGACATAAGGAAGAAATTTTTTATGATGAGGGTAGTGAGACACTGGAAGAGGTTGCCCAGAGAAGTTGTGGGTGTCCCATCACTGGAAATATTCAAAGTTAGGTTGGATGGGGCTTTGAACAACCTGATCTAGTGAAAAATATCCCTGCCCACAGCAGGGAGATTGGACTAGCTGATCCTTAAAGGTCCCTTCCAACCCCAACCAATCTATGATTCTATGATTCCATGATTTATATTTGAGTTTCTCTCCATAAACTACATATGAGACATTACTAAGTTTTCTACTGGTAAAATTTTAGTGTTCAGGATGAACTTATGACAAGCAGACTGTTGAAATTTTAGATCAAAGTGTATTCTTCAGATCTAGCTGCATAGTAGATAGACAATTTGATTATCATCTCTCACAGATGGATCGACACACTTCAGTCATAGACAGAAGCAGCAATACATTTATTGGTATAAAACAGGGATTTAACAAAGTTTGATAGTAAATGTGACAGTGTTTTAGCAAGATTTGATGGCAAGGAACACTTGGGTATTTACTGCGTAGAGGGCAGGATCAGACGAACTGTCAGGGAGACCCTCCTGTTGAGTCACGAGGTTCAGAAAGGAATTCCTTGCCCTCTAAACTCTTTCTCAGAGAGGATTCTAGGTGCAGCTGGATCCAATCCTAATCCCAGACTTGGTCAACGGTTTATGTCTAAAGGATTATATATGCATAAACAATCGTTTATATCACTTAGCTAAGATTTCAAAGTTTAGCATGCTATTAGTCACTTACTGAGGATCTGTTGCAGCAGGAAACCTCTTGACCTTGAGAAGTAACCTTGAGAGGCGTCCGTACTCAAGAGGCGATCCTGGCATGCAGCCCATTGCCATGCAGGAGAGCTCAAAGGGCTCTCGGGCTGTTCACTAGTTATGGAGGTAAGATGATTGACTGTAGTCATATTTGCATATTGACCACAGTACCAGCATTGCTCAAATTAGCCCTTGGATATTGAGTTGTCTGTCTCCCCGAAACCACATTGAGCTGGATGCTCCCATTACGACTACCATGGATGGTTATCGCTTGGGCAGGGTTACAGGAGATATATGTCAGGTTGGCACCTGCGGGGAAGCACACTGCCACATCATCAGTACTGGAAAACATCTCTTCCACTCTTGGTGAATGTTATGGCAGATGATCATCACCCCAGATATTTTACTGTAAATTACTCTGGTTTTATTTGGTTATTTTAGGAAATCGAGAGAGATAATGATTCATTGTTGTGGTTTGGACCAGGCTGGCCACTGAAACAAATGACAGATGCTCTCCCCCACCTCTCCCTTGAGAGGAGGAAGAAGAGAGAGAAAGAGACTTATGAGTTTAAAAGAAACTAAACTAATGTAATGAAATATTAATAATATAATAATAAATAGAAAATACTATAAAAAAAGAAAATAATGAAATATATACAATATATACTAAACCATTATCAGGCTCGCAGGATGACAATCACATCACCAGAAGGCACTGGGAAAAGCCCAGACTGGACTCAGCAATGGACAGGAACTGGATTTTGGATCTGGATTCAGGAACACACAGATCAGGATCAGGATCAGGATCAGGCAGATGAACAAACAGACAGACTCTTCCTTGGCCAAGCCACTGAAGAAGAACTAACTTGATCCCTTTGATCCTTCAGCTTTTATACTGAATATGATGCAGATGGGATGGAATACCCCATTGGTCAGTTTTGGGTCACCTGTCCTGTCCGCTCCTCCCCACACGTGCAACCCCTCTATGCTTTTTCACTTCTGACCCTCCAAACGGGCATATAACAGTTACCTGACCTTGGTTGTTATAGCAATAAGTACAAGCAGGAGCCTCTCTTCATAACATTCCTTGGTGTAAGTTATAAACAAACAGGTCTTATCACTCCTAGAAGCCAACACTGCAAAATATGCCATTAATTCAGAGAGTTCGGTTAGTTAGAAGAGGTTTAGCTGCAAAGTAAAATTACTGAACAGAAAATTGGTTCTGTTTTACCTCAAACCAGGATATTAATTTTATATTGTTAGGGCCCATTTTATATAAGCCCTACAACTGTACTAGGAATGAGTTCCTGTTCTCCAGTTACTTTGAAGTCATTCATGTCTAGTTCAGGTAAAATGAACAAAATCCAGAGTAGACTACACAGTTACAACAGTTATTAGACAGACGTGAAGTAACAAAGAAGAAAACATACTTGATCTACTTCAATTAAAATTTAATCAGTTTGCATTACGATTTAATCAGAAAGGTTTCTTACTCTCTTTCTCTAGCTGAATTGCTATAGATTTTTCCTGTGACCCATCTGCTAGGAAGTCTTTCTGTATAAAATCTACTTGAGGTTGTATTTTTGAAAATAACCCCTTATTTATGTATTATCTCAGCTGAGATCATTAAGTGACTTTCTGAAGTTGTTCAGGAGATGTAAAAACATTTAAAATCTGAAAACTATTTCCTTTTTTTTTTTTTCTTAAGGGATAGTGAATCAAATTTAGTTGTCTAAACATAGTTACCTAGTGACAATTTAGGCAAATACTTGAACTATCCATACGAGGCTGGCAGTTACGACAAAAAACATATGTGAGAACATCTCCTCTGGCAATGGCAGTTAGAACGCAGGCAGGATGAGCCAGTGCAGAGCTTCATAACGTGCCTAATTATAGACAGGTGATACCACCAGCCTCTGCATTTTCACTAGTTAGTTACTTTTGCTTTGAGATGTAAATCTATTTGTCAGACCACGTATGATCACCTGTTTTAAAGGATTATCAGTTCCTGGCACTTGCAGTTAACTACTGCATCTTGCTGTTTTTACTTTTCTGTGTAGGCAGGTCAGCAATAGCAGATATAGCAGTATACTCTCTCCAAATGCAAGCAATGTGAGATGTTAGTGCAGACATAGATGCTGGTTTTGAACTATAATATGTGGAATTTGTGTCACAGTGATAATGTTCTTTAGAACACTTCCTCTTATCTCTCCAGCTCATCAGAACACTACCTAACCAGCTTCCAAAGACTGCCATCCATATCTTTTTCCACACATTTGCAGCATATTTTCATCCACAGGCAGTCCCTTACAATACAGGATGCAGAGTGTGCAATTAGCAACTCATTGCTTGGAACTGAATTAAAAGAGAGAAATTCAGTTGCTGGTCATTCCACTATGCATGAGAGGCACAGCCAGTGTCATCAGAGTTCAACTGGCATCGTTGGATTGTCAACCAAAACATTTCTCTTACCATTTCAGGACTGGTCACTGTCTGTATGACACAGACAGTGGATGCTATTCCACATAGTATTCAGTCTGATCTCTGGAACTTGTATTTTCTTCCAGGTTTCTGAACAATTTTTTTTTTATTTCTTCTGTTCTAAACTCCATGCTAAATGCTACTTCTCATCTATTTACTATGAAACAACCAGGTCAGAATTCAGAAATCAAATACAAAATTGCAAAGTTTGATGCTGGTGCACAAAGTGTCAATAGAAAGAATCTGACTGCCAGGACATTGCTGAGCACGTGTCCAGACCTTGCAGAAATATTAATAGGGTTGGGGATAGTGCTTGTTTCATTTTTATTTTTTCATTATAGATTCATGTGAAGCTGAATCTTCAGTTTGACTAATTCTCAAACTGTCTCAAATGCATAGAACAAGAAATAACTTTTTTTGGTGAAAAGCAAAAAGTACCAGACAAAATCTTTGCTGAGCTGGAGAACAGAGAAGAATGTCTCTAGGGAATTGAGAGCACAGGGAGAATTGGAGCTATCTGGCAGCCAAAAATGGTACCTTTTCATTCAGTTCATAAGAGGGAGAACTAGTTGCATAACTGTATGCCAACCTGAAAATGCCTTTCAGATTCTTCAATTAAAACACGAGAAGGTAAGACTGTGCCTCTGTGTAGCACCTATTGGCTACCTATAGGTGGTTTGTCACTTAGTCGTTGTTACAGTTTGAATTCAGAGGCATACAATGGATCATGAATTGTAAAAAAGGTTTGTGCATCTCACACAAGCTTCCAGATTCCACTGTAGGGGGTTGGTTACACTTAAAAGTCAAAACCTAAAAAAGTTAACTTTTTCAGACACAGTCATTCATTAAATCTTATCATTATCTATACAGCTTAGGGAACTGAAAGCTTGTTCATTGGACCAATTCATTACTGTTTGCAAACCTCTCATCACAGCCCAAAATATCTACAGAAGTTATAAAAAATTCTTCAGTATGGTAGATTTTGCATGTGATTTCATTATAAATGTAATAACTAATTGCCTTAGGAAATACATTTAAACACATAAACCCCATTGCTTTATATGTCTTTATTAAATTTTCTTTCAGAAATCAGCACTGTTAGAAAGATTATTAGGATACAGAGTTATATTTCAATCACAGCAGGACAAACTAATGGTTAGAAAATGAATCTGCTAACTAGGGCAAATGATAGGAAGGGAATTGTGAGAAACCAGCAGAAATGTTTGATGCAGAAAATGATGATTAAACAATTCTTGAAAGTGAACTTTTTAATATCCTTTTCATTAAAAAAGAACTTCTGAAACTGTCCATTTCTCTTCCTTGTTAGTTCTGTAAAATATTACTCTGAAATATTACACAACTTAATACTAGAAAAAATCACAATGTGTAATAGAGGCATATACAGTTGTAGTCCAGTTGCAGGAGCAATAGTATACATTATAAAATCTGTTTATCCAAAAGCAGCTGAAATGAAACTGTCATGCAAGACAAACTGTAAGATCTATGCACCATATTTCCCATGCCTAGTGGAAACTCCAGCCCCCTTTTACAGTCTATTGAAACATGTCCCTGTCCATGGCAGAGCGGGCTGGAACTAGACGATCTTTAAGGTCCCTTCCAACTCTAACCATTCTATGATTCTATCATTACCACAGAAGTACATCAAGCCCCTCCCCTAGCTCAGCGGTGTGCTGCCATTTTGTCACATGTGTACCCCATGTGATCTAAGATGCTCTGCGATTTCTTGGTTGTTTCAGAAGGCCCAGGAAACCCTCAAAAATATATATCTGTATATACATATACACACATATATAAAAATAGATGCAGTTTAATTATATATATAATCATATATATGTTACATAGAAACATAAATCTATCAATGTATGTATGCCTATACAGAAAAAGGGTGTACAAGGTGTATAGATATATACATTTATAAATAAATATAAAGATCAACTTTTAATAATTATTTCTCTAAATAGTAATACAAATTAATAATATAAATTATCATAAAAATTTATTAAAACTTTATATATTAGATATAGAATATTATTTAATATAAAAGAATGAAATAAATTTAAATGTGAACATAAAGAAAACGAAATTAAAAGACAGCTTGGCCTCACTACTTCAGATGGCTTGAATAACTCCAGACATATTGTGGGGGTAGCAAGCTTAAGAGGGGCACCCTGAAGAGAGTGGAGGGACATGAACAAAGCTGAACATTTATGTAGGGCAAGGGATCACTCCTGTGAGGCCAACCATGAAACAACTACTGAACCCTTGTGCCATGCAAAGAGGAGACCAGTTGTGGGAGTCTGATCAAGAGATCCTGATCCCTCAGTCCCAGACCTCCAGGGTAACCATACAGCATTATTAGGGAAATCTTTTGGCTTTGTGCTGTGCTGCAGGATACAGGCATCATTGTCTACTATCATGGAAAACCAGAACAAAAAGACAACATCACATGAGCTTGTACAGGAAAATCCCCAAGGGTATCCTAAAAAAACCTGTATTCTTCAGAAGAAATTATGGATGAGCCAGGGATTTGGGAACAGAAGACTGAGATAAGTGCCACATGGAGATGGTGGGTGGTAGCAGAGACACCATTTGACCACTGCTTTGAGTGAACTTAATGCTTGTTATGTCATTATGTGGTACAGACTTTTGCTATATCCATGCCTTCTCAAATACCCAACTTTACCCTAACCATCAATTGCTGCAGAGGAGGTAAAGGCAGTGCAACACGTGGCTTAGAGAATATGCAGCAGTGGGACTGGCCATAGTAAAGGTTCAAGACTAGGCAATATGTAGAAGGATGCAGATTTGTTAATTTGGACTAGGTATTTGTACATGAAGCTTCTGAAATGCTTGTAAATAGACCAGATCAATTCTGGATTTAAGATTTACACCAGCTCTTTGAACCTGGTGATTATTTCGAGCTATGTCTTGAAGTCATCAGGATGCATGACTCTCTATATTCTCTCCACATTAATTTAAGCAATGTGAACACAGAGAAATTCTTAGACTAGATCAGTAATCTATAAAGTAAAAGGGAGATTTGTTTCCATCAACTTTTCCACCTGGTTGCCTGTAAATGCAGTTGGAAGTTGGATACACAGAAACTTAGATCTATTCCCCATTCTAAAATTTTAGAAGTGGGGATATTTAACTGATCTAAATAACAGGGTTAATAAACTCTGCTTTGTTGGAAGTCTTACAGCACTGAGAGATCTGACATGGAGAACTATTAAACAGTGCAAAAGTGCTTCATGAAATACTAAGGTGATCAGTACACAATCAGATTCTATTGTTTGAAGTTTGCTTTATATTTATATATGTGTTGTCAGCCTGACTGAGTTTAAAAAAAGACGGGGGGATGTTTTAGCCAAATGACAGTGTTCTCCTTGTTGAACTTTATGATATTGTTAAGGCTATTTGGGAAAAAAAAAAAAAAAGTGATCTTTGTCAGACACTGTATGACTACTTTCACAAATGTAAATACTACTGCTGTGACTGCCTGTTGCCAGACAGTACAGAGAGGCACAGTGCAGGTCTGAGGAATGTTTACAGTGTGAGAAGGTCCTGGCAATTAAAAAATGAAATAGATTGTCTAAGATTTTATGTGAGACTTGTAAAGCATACATGGAAAAGTTTCATGAATATAAAGGCTGGAAAAGTGGTATGTGTTATGAACAGATCTTAAATATAAACTAGCCCACGTGGTTCATGCCCATCATCAAAAATCCAGACACAGAGAAAGGCCATATTTTCTATGACCTGGAATAGATGCACAAACTAAAGCATATGTTCTGAATTACATTTTTGCTCTGGACTTAGCACCACAACCATGATAGGATATAAAAGAAGGGATGAAAGGGAAAACTGAAGGAGGATGAGAGATTGAAGGAGACACATGTCCCGTGGACTTTATTTAGCTGATTATGGATGCAAAGTTTTGGGGTTACAGTTTCATAAGCATGTAACAGCAAAGGCTATACTGAATATATTTTAGTTACTGAGCTTTTGAAAGAAAAAATGGATATGCAACGAAGGATGCAAGATGATGAATTTGTATGTGTGAAAGTCCCTACACCCAAGTATATGTTTCACAGGTTCTAAGCAGCTTCTTTTTTTTTCTTTTGGGGGGGGGGGGGGGGGGTGGGGAGGGGGAGGTATGTGTGTGATTTCAGGGCTGAAAAGGGTATTTCTCCAATTTCTTCAATACTGCCAAAAATCAAAACTATGCAGGCCCTCATCCAGAACCAGAATATTACGGAGTGGACAACATTATACTAGGGGAGGGAAAACAATTTTTTTGCACAGCCCAGAGCAATTAAGGGGAAGGTTTTTGATCTGCAAAATGAACCAAGTTAATACTGTCAACTAGAAATAAAATCTTGGAGGTGACGTAGTTTATACAGGAATGAGGTTATGGTGCTGATTTTTAATATACTCTATGGGAAAGAAGGTGATGAAAACATGCAGCTAGATTAGTCTTGGATTCCTTTTAGTAAGGAATCTTCCTATGTTGGTCTCTGTTTGTATGGTGGTATACCATTTTATGTTCTGTAAACACTGTAGCACTCCAGCCCCTCCAGTTGCCTATTACTGAGGAGGATAAAGTGAGGTTTTATCTTCTTTACTCAATAGCTGTACTGGGTGCAGATGCCCAGGATTTGGTAGCAGGAGGGCTACAGGGACAGCCTCTGTGAGGAAAGTCTGGGGCTGCCCTGTGCAAGACACAGGTGGTTCCAGTCAGTTCCAACGGATCCTTCGCAGAACATAGCTGAGTGAGCCCCTTAGCCAAGACAGTGGCACCTTAGGTAAACGGTATTTAAGAAAAGAAAAAATATGCTACACAGGCAGAGAGAGAGGGGGGGAAAGAGTGAGAAACACTAGCGCAAAACATATTTAAGAACGGTTAAATTTTCCCAAGAGAGGAGGCAGGGAAAAAATTGTGAGAAACAGCCCCGCAAACATCAAGGTCAGTGAAGAAGGAGGTGGAGGAGGTGCTTCAGGTGCATAAGCAGACATTCCCCTGCAGCCTGTGATGAAGACCATGGTGAAGCACTTCTTGAAGAACTGTTTCCTGTAGGAAAGACCCCATGCTGGAGCAGGGTAAAGTGTCAAGAGGAAGGAGCAGCAGAGACAAACTGTTATAAACTGACCTCAACCCCCTATTCTCCATCGCCCTGTGCCACTCAGCAGGGAGGATCTATGTAGGCACCAACAGTTCTCAACAGCTTGAAAGGTGGGTTTTTTTCACAGCTGTACCAAATGTTACCATGGACCACATTAGAGTATGTAGAAAGTGTGAGCTTTAACGTTACATCTATGCAGGAGCGTGGATGGACCACTATAACAAAATCAGATGGCGAGCTTGAAGAGGTTTTAGAGACAAAATGCCTACATTGATCAATCCCAGTGATGCTCATTTTAGTGGCAAAACACAAGTAGTTTGTTTGTATTAAAAAACACCCCTGATGAAAAGATCATTCCTAGAATTTTACTAGGCTCCAGTCCTTCAGCAGCAAAAGAAAACAATACCCTCCTGGGCACCCTGAAGTTATACCTGACAATTTTGACACCTTGACAGCCTGTTTTGGTACACTCAAAATAAAAATGTATCCACTTTATGGGTTTTTCCCCATCATTTCTGTCAGGGTAAATGGCAGGCTATTCTTGTTCTGCACCTGTGCTGAAACACTTCAGAGATACTGTATCTACAGACATAATACATGGATACATATAATACTGTTGCACTCATTGAACAAGGCTCTGGAGGAGGCATACAAGATTTGTGAAATCTATGAAGTTTTGCATTTTGAATAGAGTCAAAACAGCTTGGTTTTTGGGCTGGGTTTTTTAGTTTATATAAAACTATACCTCCAACAGAAGCAGAAAGCTTCAAGTTACCCAGCCTGGTACACAGGTGTTGACAAAAAAGCCCAATACATCAGTGATCACAGGCAGAAAGAAGGTTTTGCTTTACAGCCTGAATGTATAAAGAAAAACCCCGTGAAATACAAAATTATATAAGTGTCTTAAAATTCTCAGTGGGATTTTTTTCAGGGATCCAATCTTCCCAACAGCATCATCATAATAAAACAGACAATCTGTATGGTTACCTCTTTTATTTGGTTTATGATGCAACCCCCCGTGATTTTTTTTATGAGAATGTGCCCACTGTCTTGTGGATGCATGACCCTGCAATGCAAAAATAACATTTTTATAGCATTCTTCACCATTGCATGTGTACACCTAGAGCTTTATGATTTCATAGATGCTCTTTAAGATTGTTACTTTTATCACGAAGTGATACTCATGAGTTGATGAGATAAGATGACTTATTTAAAAGTTAAATGCATCTCTGTAAACAAAAAGAACAGACAAAAGAGGGGCCTTATGTTGAACAGAAATGCTAATAGCCTCCCCTACAGGTTTTGATAATTGGCACGCAATGCCCGTGGTTGGAGGTATGACTGGAGAACACTAATCTCTTACTCTTTTGCTTTGCCTATGGCAAGGCTATGTCATGTTAGAGTGTTTCTGGCAACTGCTGCATCACCTCTATAAATATCCTTTTATCAAATCTGGGCAGGAATTACATAGGAGTTTTAGTGATAACCAGCTTATTTACCCTTAATAAAATAAACATGTTTGTGATCAATAATTTGATGAACTTTGCGTATAAAAGTGGTGAAACTGAAAAAGCTTTTACTATAAGCATATGCATCACTGGAACCTTAGTATCCTGTACATTTCTTTAAGGGTTAAAAAGAGTCATGACTCAATCAAATGCAAAATGCATACAGTAATTTAAGAACCAGGTTGTGTCCCTAACAGGCCACATGAAATCTTGGCAAGACTGGGTTCTTTTAATAAGCATTTTCAAGATGCTACTAAGCCTCCATATGGGCATCTGTTTGTCTGTGTAAATTCTTCCAGGCATGTAAAGGCAAAGAACTGGCCTTTTTTTCTGACATAAAAGCCAACTACTGGGGGCAGGGGGGAAGGTCACTCAGAAATATGAAGAGATGAGCTGGCCATATCTCATTGTGTGAACAGTGGGGATTAAAGCCCCTGAAAAATTTATTTCTGCTCTCAGGTTCCCTGTTTTAGTTAGGAAACAATGATCAGCACTTTCTTGGTCTATAGACTAGTCAAAAGCACAGAAGGCAAATGCTTCTCAGAAAACTCTCAGGAAATGTTCTTTCATATGTCTGTCAGAGATATGTAACAGCTGCATGTATTCCCTCATACAGCAGCTGTTCTCAAAAATCACGTGCTACCTGCGCTTTTTTTGAAAGAGTGAGGGAAAGGTGATAACCACTTTATGCACCCTTATTGCTGGGGAACTCATAAAACAAAAACTGTCATTGCTGAGCATCAGTTTAAATTTGATACCTGTGCTAATCAACAAAACCTTTTCTTGGAAAAACAGAATGACATTCAAGCTTCCTACTGGGCCTTTAGAGCTGAGTGTTGCCTAAACCTGATTAAAGATGCCATCCAGGACGATCAGTTCCTGCTGCCTGGCTGTGTCCTTTATAAAACAAGCCTATGCAAAAGTGTGTGGATGTTGTGTCTTGGCTGCAACTGATAAGCAACTTGATTAATGCATAGGATGAATTAAGAATTGTCGCTTTGGCTTATAAGTCAGTTCTCCAGTGTGTCATCCGGCTGGATGAAAATACTTGCCAACAGGTAGTTGAGCAGACCTATGAGCACCTACCTCTGTCATTCAGGTTTGACACATCAGCTTTACCAGTGTTGCAGCAAATATACAGCAGAGTGTTGTGCCTGTATAATCCTCTTCTTTCCCAACTAAGAGTGTGCCCAGGGGGGCAGACTCTGTGAGAGTTGAAAGTAGGATCACCTCAGGGTACAGGATTTCTTTGACCCTGGTCTGCATCAGGTTCACTTCAAAAAAATCCAGCTTGAATTTAGCACATAATTCAAAGCAAATGGGAATGACGTCCATCATTGTTAAATTGTATCTCTTTTTCTGGCAGCAGAAGAGGGCCTTTTTCTCTGCATTTCCCATTTATTTTGCACCATCCAACAAAGTTTGTTGTTCCTTTTCTTCTTGTCCTCATGAGGCTGCTGCTTGATGCTGCTTGAACTTCCTTTTCTAATGGATTCAGGCTGGATTTCCCTCTAGGAGTATGGCATGTTTCTCTCACTTTTCAATCTTTTTTAAGAAGCCTTTTAGGGTTTTTCCTCATTGTCCATATAGACACATGCTCCTGTGACATTTCCTTTTTCTTTTGGCATTCCATTATAGAAGGCAACAATTTTATAACTTTTAAAATTTCATTATTTCTTTTTAAACTATGCTTTACATACTATACATCTTAATAAATATATGTGTACTTTAACTATATATGCATAAATACAATTATGCATAATTGCACAGTTATTTTTATATATAGAAATGTTTACATGTGGCTACATATAAACATACAGATGGATGGGTGGATGCATGAGGGTTTCCTGTGCCTATACAAGTGCCCAAGGAATCACTGGGCAATCTTACATCACATGGAGTATAAATGTGATAATACAGCAGATGTGATGAAATGGGGGGGAGCAGGACAGGACGTGTGTCTAACTTCTGTGGTAAACTAGAAAGTGTAGCAGCTGCCATCCAGTCACTGGGCATTCTGAAATCATGTGTTATATGGCAGTATCAAAAATAGCAGCCCCCGGGGAGCAAAGGGAGACAGGACAGGATAAGCGTGTCACGTGATTGGAAAGGGTGAGGGACTTCTAGGACCAAGGGATCCTGTGACCATAAATGTGAGGGTCATGGTATCACTGCGTGAAAATTGTCCTCTAACTACTCACCAGGTACACTGGATGTATTCTAATTCCTCACTCTCCAGTGTGCACAAACGCTACACTCAGTCTTTGCCTGTGTTACTTCTGATTGACAGAATAAGTGCTTTACATTCTGAAGAAAATTAAAATACAGCATATAAGGGTACATAAATAAATACATCAACCTGTGGAAACCAAACCTCCGCAATTTTATATAATATGTAGTAATGCAAGAAATAAATTAATTGCATGGGAAAAAAATAACAATCTTAGATACAATAAAATGTGTTATCAATGTCATTCTGATTTAATGTGTTTTTTTCTTTACCAAGCAGTTCACAGTATTTTATCTTGTTGCACTGTAAAACAGCTTCTAAGTGAACAAAATGGGGAGTGCTGATTTCTTTTTTCCATCCTACTAAATTAAGTTCCCCCAATTATACTGAATGTGAATAGGGACTGCAGTGCCCAACTTTCAGATGTATCAATGCTGAGAGATACAGAGCTTCAGTGCATTTGTGGAATTCTATCCTGCTGTTCTGCTCCCTTGTCCTAATGAGGAATTGTGGTCATACATTAATTATAAAGAAAATTAGTTAATATTTCTAAAAGTTACCCTGCTTATTCTGCATCTTTTGGGTTGAACTGAACTTTTTTAATTATGGAGCTTTTTTGATATTTTGCTCCATTTCAGGTATTTACTAAGTTAACACAAAAGGCAATACAGAACCATTGAAGTACACTCTGAAAACTAGTGACTCCGGATCTCCAGTCCTCTTTACCAATCCAAAATATCATATCAATATATTTTCAAAAAGTCTTATCTAATATCTAATAAGACCTAATTACAATATAGTTAAATAAAAATGCAATTACATTTTTGAAAACATTAATTAAGTAGCTATTACTAATCATAGAATTATAGGATCATTTAGATTGGAAAAGACCTTTAAGATTATCGAGTCCAACCGTTAACCTAACACTGCCAAGTCTACTACTAAACCATGTCCCTAAGCACAACATCATGTCTTTTAAATACTCCCAGAGATGGTGACTCCACCTGGGCAGCCTGTTCCAAAGCTTGACAATCCTACAGCAGTAGGATATTGGTTGAACTAGTGTTCTACCTTCTGGTAACCATCAAGACTGAGAGTCTTCTGGATGTGTTAAGAAACATATATCTAGGTTCTTGGCTCACAAGCTCACCAAAATTTAGCTGCCTAAGAGCTAAACTACCAGCAGCACAAGCTAAGCACCCAAGCTTCCTATAAGGTAACATAGAGAAATATTTAGGAAGTACTTGAAGAACAAGTACGACTGTAAAGTACTGGGAACTTAAGTTTTCTGGATTGCTCTCTGCACTTTTATATATATAATAAACAGTTTATAATCCTAGTTTAGAACAGCATTTTCCTAACTGTTTGGCATCTAAAGCTGGATAGGAAGAGTCCATAGGAAGATCATAGTGAGTAATGATTGTCCTATCTGCCTCTTGTTCCATCTATTAGATGATTACTTCCCACACATCACTAGCATGATAAGCAGGATAAACAACATGTAACCTAGTGCTGTTTGGAAGTTATAATTAATTTTAATTTTGTTATTGGTTTGGGATTTTTTTGACTAAATTGCTCTATCATACTGAAAATCTTGTGCATTTTTTTTCAGGATTTCCAGCCAAACATGCATATTTTGTCCTATCAAAAAAAAAAAAAAAAGTGTTCCATTTATAATTTCCAGTTTTTCCTTAATTTCCTTCTCTTAAAACATACCCAGTTCAGAGACTGTTACTGAAATCTTTGGTGACCATTTTCCCTATCTTTAAATTTCTCCACTTCCTGTTGTGTTGTCTTTGTTTTTCATCTAAAGGCACAATTAACCTAAGCTATACTACAAAAATTAAAGCAAAACATTTAATATAAATGAAGCATGAAACATTCCCGTAACTTAAAATGTGCTACAGCTTTTAACAGTAGTGAATAGGCCTTGATTTTGTGAAAAGGTTATATTTACTTCTTTCTGATAGGATGAGCTTGGATATATACATTATAAACTGCCTACAGTCAGATATCGAATCCACTCCTAAAGCTTGATTCAGTTTTCTTAACACAGACAATTATTACCATCTGAGATATCCTAAAACATATTGAATTATTACCATCTGAGATATCCTAGAGCATCTTGCTTGGCCTTTAGATGCCCTAGAATGGTAAAACTCCCCATCAGGTACTGTATATCTGTCATATATACCAGTTCCAAAAAGTTGTCTAATATAACCTGCAGCGCCTAAGATGGCACTTGTGGGCTATGTTTTAGTAATTGAATTGAGCCTCCATTGTGTCATAAAATGTATACATTCAAATACCAGCTTTTGTTGTCTGGAATCATACTATAATATAATTTATATATTTTTCATGAAGTATCAATTCTTGATAACTCCTTTGATGGTAAAACAGGATTAGACATACATTCTTCTGACATGTCTTACCACTATTAAAAAAAAGACAAAACACTTGCAAGTAATTAGAAAATATCTATAGGACCCGAAGGATTCTTTCTCCGGCTTACAGAAATTCCTTGCTATAAAGTGGGGTTTAGGTTTCGGTTTTATTTGTCATAAGGGACAAAGCCTAGTAGGAGATGATTTCACCACAAACATGGAACTAGGCCAGTTAAAAAGTACTCACAGATTTTGAAAAATATGATTGCTTTATACTTTTATTGAAAACTGTGGAAAATTTAGTGATTTTAATCTGTGTTTAAATTTACATTTGGGATTTGTAAAAAGTAAAGCACGAAAACATAAGAGAATGAAAATAAAACCAAATGGTATGCATGTGAACTGAATTTCATGAAGCTCTAGCTGTAATATCCAACTGAACGCAAAGCCTTAAGATTTAAAACAGCGCAACATGAAAGCAAAAGCTGTAACTCAGCCATACACTCTAAGGAGGTGACAGAAATTAGTCTGAGGATGAAAGATAGAATTTAATCTTTGAAATGCAACAAGGACAAGACCTAAGTGAGGAAAAGTGTTTTAGAGAAACTAGCAGAAAGACAATTTGTAAAAAGGAAATAAAAGGACCTAAATGTAAAATACTTGGATATAGTGAGCAAGTGGATATTTGAGACCATATGAGAAAAGAAAACATAACAGAAAACAGCTAAATAAATATATATATGGTATAATAACATGAAATATTTAAAGAAACCCAGGAGCAAGTATTGCTAAAAGTGAGAAAATAACTGCTAAAGGGAAACAAAACTGATTTTCCTCACAGGAGTTGAAAAATAAAAGTATTTTCTACAGTCTAAGAAAGAGAAAATCTGTATTTTAGTTTATTTTGGTTTGGTTTCTGTTGTTTGGGGTTTTTTTTAATACAATATACTATTCAAAGGAATCTGTCTGAAGGAAGTACTCAAGAGACTCATAAAACTCAGTTGTCTTGAGAAAAAGTATTTAAATAAAGGTCAAACACATTTCTAGAAACCTGCACAAGAGGGAGCTTTAGAGTGATTAGGATGTAATCTTTAGAAACTTGCTGGGTCAAACATGACACAACACAGGTGTAGTCATTTGGATCTGTTCTTCGCTTGAAAATGTCTGCACAAGAAAATGTAAAGAATTGAAGAGTCAAGCATAACAGCTTTACACTAATATTTTAGACAGAAATAGACCATGAAATCGATCCATTAAATATTCACTGTGTTCTACATGTTTCATCAAATCCTTTTTTTCCACGTATGTTCCTCTTTTTCCTTTACATTAATTAATTTCCCTAACCTACTGATTCTGCCTTCTATCAGTTCTTTACCCTTTGTTCCCTTTTTACCCATTCTTCACTTCTCTGTTTCTTATTTTTAATCCTGGAGTTCCATTAGCCCATCTCCTATAATGCTTTCCATGTGGTCTGAGACATGACCCCATTTAGGACAAATGTCATCTTCTTGTTTAGAACTATTGACATGGACTCCCTCCCAGTTCCTTCTTCTCCCTCTCTGGAGAAGTTGAGAGAAAGAAATCACTCTCACACTTGCCAGTGCAGAGATAATTATACAGCTTAGTGACTACTATGAACGTTTAGCAGCTCTTTAAACACAGACAAACAGTAGGATTTATATTTTCTAAATTTAGCCTTATAAAATGTTGGTGTCTAATTTAGGTCAGTCAATACAGGCTGGTAGGCCTACCTAGTGGCAATTTGATTCGGTCCTGAGATAACTGTATAGCTAATTTTCCTTTGAAATGTATCTGCCTCTTTCCATTGGGTGTAGAAACCTAGGTGACTAGCTTTGACAAAACTGCTAGTGTTGAATTAACCTCAACAAGCTTTAGACATTTGTACAGACCTTTACATCAGAAATGGTCATTTAAAATCTGCATTTAATGACTAGAAAGCAACAGGGACTTTGGGACAGGACTAACATCCAAAGTTAGGCAAGATGGATTTTCTTGTGGAACTGTGAGGTCTTTCTGTGGTTATATGACTTAACAGGGATTAACAGGGATCCACAGCAGCAGAGGATAATGCAGAAGAGAGAAATGATTGAAGTCCGTGTCTGCATGGTGGGTGCAGGAGATATGGTGCTGTGGGGATCTACCACCAAGCAAAAGCAGCACAGCAGCTGTCTCAGACCTGTGGGCAAAAGGGAACAGTCCATACAGACACTTATGGAACTATGAGTTTAGTGTTAGTCCAGTTCATGTTTTAACCATCTAATAGTCTGAACTGTCAATATCGAAAAATGTCACTAATAATGCAGGTAAAATACACGAATGGGCCTCAAAAATGGTCCACAAAATACTCCCTCTGGGCCTGAAGGTCACCAATGTCATCATTCTCAAGGACACTGGGCTTGGGAGACACTTGACCATAACTCCCTCACCAGTGCTTCACAAACCCCACAGAGAGGAGCAGGGTGCCTGCAGCAGGTGCAGCCCCCTTGATCAGAGGTTCTGCTCAGGATTCGGAGTGCATTTCTCCCCCATGGTCTACTTCTGGGGGGCTCATGGGGGAGGGACAGATTGCCCCCAAACCCTATTACACTGACCATGGCTAGCCAGCATCACTCCCTGAACCAGTGGCAGCTTCTGCCAGGCAGCGACAGTCACATGAGGGTGGGGTGGGGGAACAGGCTCCAACTGGCTCCAACCGGCTCCAACCAGCCTGGGCCACCATAGCCTTCTGAGAGAGACTTGCCTGGCCCCTGCTAGGGACCTGCCATGGCGGGGAGAGACTGAACAGAGCTTTATTTCTTCTCAGCATGGTCTCTTGTGCTGGTCTTCACACTTAGTCCTTAAACAAATACTTGGGAAATGAATGTAAAGAGAAAATTTAATCTTTATTTTGTATTTCATGTTCTTTTTGAGGCTATGTATAAATACAGGGAGATATATATTTATGTGTTTATTTTTGTATCAAGTCATTAGTATAATGATACAGATACTTGAAGTAATTTGAACAGTGTCATTTTTATGAGGGGAGCACAGGAACTGGATCTGGCAGTAGTGCGCCATTTCTTTACATACCTTCAGTGATGCACTGTAACGTAATATAACCGCTTCAGATTTGTATGGCAGATGACAAATAATAAATGTTTCTGCATCTATTAAAATGATAGAAATGTTAATTTATGGATAATGAGGTCTTGATCTTATTACTCCTTCCCAGGTAAAGCTCCCATTGCATTCAACAGAAAATTTACCAAAGTAAATGAAATATCAGGCCTTCAATTTTTTAACCTATTAATGAAATAGCAAAAAAAAAAAATCAACAAAAAACCAAAAAAGAGATACGAAGGTTTTGGAAGCATCTGAATTTGAGAAAAACAAGATAATATTTTTTCTTATGAGCTGCATATTAATTAGTCTACTAATATTTTTTCTATTACTGCATAATCTTTATTCATTTTAATTAATCCTGTCATTAAGTAGCAGGGGAAAAAAGTAAATTTGACTTTTCACCATGTTTCCTAGTTGCAAAATAAAATGTATTATGCCTCAATGGTCAATAAGCTTTGTTGCATGTCATAAAAGTAGCCATATATTCTAAAGTTACTGAAATGTTTTAAATGTGTCACAGGGAACCATGTGCCCTGGTTTTAATAAAACAGCTCATAGTATTTGATGTCCTAATGCCCCAAGAACTTTTCTTAGATTACTGTAAAGTCGTGGTTTTCATCCATCAAAATTTATAGGTGCATTTTTTTTCCCCATTCCCTACAGGGTTGTTTGAATATCATCCTCAGTACTGGCAAAGCACTAGAGTCCTACAATTAAATGAAATGAATGCCAGCCCTTGTTTTGAAAAAAAAGCAAATTTGTTTTGATCAGCTTCCCCCACAGTTGTAGTTTCTGGGACTATTTAAAACCTGACCAATTTTCTTAGCATTTTTTTCAAATATTTATAGCACTGCTTAAAAATCCCCAAAAAATTAACTAAATTTTTTTAAGGAAATTAGTATGTAATATTAATGTATTTATAGGCATATATTCAATATTTAGTTTCTAAAAATTCAAGTGTCATTTCTGAGATGAATATTCATTTTATTTGTCTTTCTGATTTTCTTAAGAAGCAAAATATTTCTAGAAATCTTTGAAATTCAGCTAGTTTAAAATGAATGTTAATCAATAGAGTTATTATTTTTGGAACAAGTATAAAGCCTGAGCTATTGGGTTTTGTTTTACACTTGCAGGACTATGGATCCTTTTTTTCCTCCTATAATCCTACATAGTTTTTTTTTTATACAACCATTAAAGTTTTTTATGTGTATATTAAAGTGCATGCCCATGTCGTATACTATGAAAGGGAAATCCTACTTCCGTATATCAGAACTCTTAAAATATTTTTAACAGTTGCATATTCTGGAGGTTAGTCGTCTCTATTTGCTCTCACACTGAAGTAATTTGAGTGTAGCAGCAGACTGCTAATTGGCTTCAATTTGAAATCTATCATTCCTTCAGGAGCACTGTCACTAGAACGAAAAGGACCTTTGCAGTTCCTCTACAGGGAATATGTTTCTTTCACAAGAAGTCACTGCTGGCCAAGTTAGTCAGATAGGCCCAGCTCCACTAGGGAACCTAATGCTGCCACAGATAGCAATACCTAAACTTTAGTCTGAGAGCTCTAAGGTAATTCATAATGCTGATTTAAGCACTGAGCGCTCAGAACAACTAGTGCTTGGGGCACTGTGATGTTTAACCCAGACAACAGGAAATGCCATAAACAGCTGTTTTCTTGCATCGCTCGCTAGACTTTTATCTCCTGTTGCAACTAAATGATACTTTATGGTTAGACCCAGACCACAATACAAAACAGTAAAAATATGCCTTAGGTTAAAATGAGTAAGTAATTTAAATTTAAAAGCATATAAAACCAGGATGCATTTATTAAACAAG
>KZ505945.1:252297-273256 GCA_002844005.1 Limosa lapponica baueri | reverse complement strand
AATTGATTCTACTGAAGTATATTTCAGAACTAATCAGTTAAGTCATAGCACTTTTAAATAATGTGATCCAGAGTACTGAAGGAAATAAACAAATCAGATTTAAAAAGGAAGTGAATATGACTAGACAATTTTAAGAAGTTCCATCTCATCTTCTGTGACAGTTCTATATTAAGGTATTCAGCAAACGAAAAGTAGAAGTATAATTTGGCTGTTGAGTCATCCATGCAATTTTCTGTTTTACCTTGGCCTATCCTTTAATGATATTTAAGTGAAAAAATAAACTCTCTTCATCCAAATACTTTTATCAATAATTACATCCCTACTATGCTATGAAGTCCATTCTTTCCTATAAAGTACAATATATGTTTCTAGGACTTAGTATGTCAATCTAAGTGAAAAATAATGTATATTACAGACAAAAGACTGTTCTTAAGCTTAATTTTGTTTTCATTATGTTGCTCTTATTTTCTCTGCATTAACTATGCAAGATAAGTATTTAACTTAGGCTGATGAGTTCTTCTGAATCAACAAACTGTATTCTTTGCGCAAATTTGAAAGCACAGCAGATGTTGAAGAGTGATAAAGGTAATACTACAACACAAATTATAAATTGGAATTTCTCCTGGTGGTAAATTGTCTCTTGGAGCTTTTACTGGGTTTCCATACATCCTTGACCTTAATGTCAGTGTAGCAGTGTACGTTATCACATATAATTTAGGTCTCTGCTCTTCTCAGCACTAAATTACATAAAGAAAAAACTTATTTTCTAATCATAATATAGCAATAGAATAAATTTGATCATATTCTGGAAAAAAGTCTGTTAAAAAATCATGGCATCAAAATTACTTCGGGGATATCTGAA
Organism: Limosa lapponica baueri; assembly: GCA_002844005.1. Classification (NCBI taxonomy): domain Eukaryota; kingdom Metazoa; phylum Chordata; class Aves; order Charadriiformes; family Scolopacidae; genus Limosa; species Limosa lapponica. Next base: position 272,394 of record KZ505945.1, on the reverse strand, counting down.
TTCCGTGTCTATACAGGGAGGGAAGGATGGACAATTGCTCTAGCTTTGGACTGTAAAACTTCTGATCTGCTCAGTGCTGCATGTTTTACGCTCCTCTGTTCCTACCCTTCAATCTCTGTTGACCTTATTTCTTTCTTAAAAAGAGAAGAAGGGCAGCTCTAGTTCTGAACTTTTACTTGTCAGGTGTGACAAACTACATAGATGCAATAAAGAATTTAGTCCTCTGAGTTTACCGATCCTCCAGATTAAATATAAAAAATTATAACAAATTACCCTTCTCTCAAAATGTGTTCTTAATAACATTTTCAAGATGGAAAATGTTTTAAAACCTTGCAAATGACATCTTCTAATGTCAAATTTAATAAAGCCGGTATGACTGCTTTATAATCATAGAAGATAATTAAGTTAATTGTAGTACCTGAACTAATTAGTTTCAAGTTCTCTCTCTTATTATATATAAAACTTTCAGGACATGCTTTTAAATGAAATAAAATAGACAGGGCTCAGCCTAATTTCCTATATTATATGCTGTGTTTTGCTGTTCTTTTTGTCATAAATACATATATAGCCATTTAATTAAATAATGTGTTTTTCTTCCAAGGTTAGATGTGTGAACTCAATAGTCTCTAGGACTTGTACCTGTTCTGTGTCCTCTATTTCTGAACCATATCTGGATAAATAACAAAAGGCTGCTTCTTAAAAAAAAAACACCACCACTAAAGGTCTGAATATTTCTGAATACATTCCATGTAAAAATAATGCTCTTCTAATATGTGTATAAGAGGAATTTTCTTGCAATAGAATTTTGAGTAAATGGATGGGGGGGAGGTTTGCATTTGTTACTCTACACCACTGTATGTTTAGTGTGCTAGCCATATTGTAAGTGAATCCCAGCATCATACAATTAGGAAAAAAAAATCTCAAAAAGTCTCAAGCCTTTATATTATTACCCATCCGTTCAGTCTATCTTTTGTGAATTTACAAGGGTCTAATGTAAGTCTGTGAAAGACAATTAGAAGAAAAATATACAGTTTTATGAGCAAGGCAGTGGAAGACTATTTAAAGGTCACATATTCCAAACTGAAATTAGGGATTCATGATCAAGAAGCCTCCTAAAGGATGAGAACAATCAATTATTCAACCAAAAAGCAGTTTGTTTAAATACTAGAACAGAGAACATGATTAAAAATAAATCGATATTAGTAGGTTAACTCCTGAATGCTTACTAGAACTCTTTTGGCTACCCTGATAATATGATGGAAAATTCTAGACGAACCTAAAGTATAAGAATACATGTGGCATGTGGTAAACAACTGTCCTTCAAATGTCACTTCTTAATGATAGGCTTGTGGGTGTTGCCACTGCAAAAATAAGACAGAAACTTTTTTTTCCTATGCATGATGTATATACAGGATGGATAAAAATCTGATTTCTCTAATGAAAGAGCTTTAATGTTATGTTTCAATCAATTGCTCTCTATATCTGTTTACAGCTGCTCAGAAATTAGTGTTTCAAAAATAGAATATATCAGTTCTCTAAATGCAGTTTAAGCATCAAGTTATTTTGATAAAAAACAAGCTGTATCCCAGTTTTCACTCCTATCATGCCTCCCACATGTTTGTTGGAAAGGAATTAATCATCATGTTACAAAAGGGCTATTATAAGTAAACATTAACAGTAAATTTCTGAAAAGTACAATTTTTGAACAAAGGAATTTTTTCAAAATCACCTTCATTCTTGAGAAGTATAATTGTTTAAAAAACAAGTTTTCAAAAATTATATTTCCACTTTGCACCGAGAAAATGTTGTTCTTCCTCCCAAAATGCTGTAGTAATAATATACAAATCTATGAAACAAGAAGATACGTAACTCTAACTACATTTCTTCGCCACTTACCTTCTCTATAGCAGTTGGACTGCAAATCTTGGTCTGTAAAACTCAAAAATAATGCCCATGCTACACACAGCAGTACAAAATGCCTGAGATTGTCTTGGTCCTAACAAGATAATACATCTGCAGGGTTTAGAGGAGGGCCTTGGACAAACAGGAGGTCAGGTTCTGGCACAGAACTTCAGGACTAGTTCTGTTTTTTGGCTTAGCCAACTGGCTCAGACCAAATAGCATATACTCTGTCGGTACGATGTAAGGATATAAAAGTTTTTTCTTATTTTAGTACTATAGTTAAATTATTTCAGAAACAACTGAGCCTCTTTGTGAAGCTCTGTACTAGCTTTGTGTAGCACTATACTGGCATAGACATATAGTAAGCTATAAGGCAAAATTATAGTTACCCCTAGGAGTACAATAGACCTGATTCATATGCTAAACCCATGTGAAAGAAAAAGTAAAAGAAAGCCTATATAGATTTAAAGAAATTGAAGGATAACAGGCAGTTTCCATGCATTGGAAGGCTACTATTTGTCTGGTTATATTGCTGGAAAAGATGTGTAGAACATATTTAGCTTATGCCAACAAGCATTCTCTCAAGCATCTGTCTGGGGACAGTTCAGGATTTAACACAGGATGGAGACTAACTGTTAAAAGGGTTGTTGCCATGTGGCTATCTTAGTTTGCAGAGCAAGTGAGTTTAATAATGGGCAGTTCGGGTAATTTAACCTCAGGCCTAGGAAGTGGCAGGAATTTATTTTTATATATGAAACAGAGTGATTCCTTTACAAGAAATCCTACTGGAGATGATCATTTTGCCCAAGTTTAGGGCTGTGTCGTGTAAGGGTTGTTCAGGTAAACAGTTACCTTTAGCAAGTTTTGCTCATGCTCCTTTTTCTGCCTCTTTACCCCATTCAGCTCTGCTTCTCCCTCTAATGTTTGCCTTCTGTCTCTGAAGTTGTGTTGTGACTTTGTTAGTATTCTTGTGATAAGGCTCTCTCTTTTAATAGTTGAAGAGAAAACAAGTGGGAACACACAGTGTGCTCCGTGCTAGCTCAAAACCTTATAGGGACAATGTGGTGAAAAAAAAAAAAAAGACAGCAAGTTTCACACTGTTTATTTCTATCTGAATCTCTCTTACAAGATGTGAAAGGGCTGTATGATTCCCTTCATCTAGTTTCAGTGGAAAGGAGATGACACAGGAATTCATAAAGCCCATGTAATTAAAAGTAAAAATCACATCAAATATGTATACTTAAAATGTCAGAGTGGCCCTGGCCAAGTGTATTATCTGGATTTCAGTACATGATTGCTCTCCCACTTACAATACTGAATCTCCAAGGTGACAGTGTATGTGCATATGCTTGTGGGTGTATTACATTTTCCTTGCATCTAGTATGATGAAAAGCAAACAATCTGTAAAGACAAATGCTTCCTTATTTTTTCACATGTGGGAAGTGAGTAAACTGGAACATCATGTTCTCTTGCTCAAATCTATGCAAATGGAAGCTAAATGCCTTTGGAACAGCTAAGAAAATAAAAAAAAAAAAGAGAAGAAACAAGAAGGAGAAACCACTTCTTTGGTTCTGTTCTGAATCAGGCTTGGCATTCAGAGAAGATACTGGGGCAGCTGCTACAGGAAACCAGGCAGGAACAGTTAAGCTATTGTATAAAAAGAAGAAAATGACTTCTAGTCAAAAAATGCAAAGCTGTAGCCATTAGTAATATACATGGAAATGTGCTTGGCAATAACTGCAGAACCAGGGACAGAATGCAGATGGGTAAATGGCAGTGTTAGCAGCATCTTCTCCCACTATGCTCTCTAGGGCAAAACACATTTTTGAGATTCATGGCTTGTATCCACTTTGTCCAGGGAGTTCATGTTCTGAGATTGCTGTTGTAGCATGAATTGGACAGTAAAGCTACCATTTATGATAATAGCACAAAACAATAATGCCTAATGATTAAATGGATATGAAATATATATTATTTTTATAGTTCGAAACTATATATATATCAAAATGGACATAACTATATATAACAAAAAAGATATGAGCTCTTTCCATTAACTATTCCAGAGAGCTGAAGGTGTCAAATTCAGACACACACATCTGCCCTTTGTGTAGATGACGCTCAACCAAAATGTTATGAAGTCTTTAACTAAATAAACCTTACTACAACCTCTTTTCAGATGTACCCACACTGGAGGATATGTTGAACATAGTAAGCACTTAAAGTGACCATTTCTTAGGCTGTTCTGGAAAAGATTGAAATCATACAACTTGGTGCTTTGACACAAAGTTGAAAATTTAAGTCCTAAATAACTCCACAAAGTATGTGAAATTCTTTCAAACAAAAAGCACATTAGTTGACAAACGGATCTCAAGTGATACAAATTAATGTACCAATTAAAACCAGTTTATTATGAGAGGCATGAAGGAAATGTCTTCACCACAATCTTACAGTAAGAAAACAGGCACAATGCAAACCGCTGTACCATGCTGTGTAACGGAGCAGTGTAACATTCAGCAAAATGCAAAAGACAGTAAGAATCCATGTTTCTTATATCACAGAAAAGGAGTAACACAAGATCAAAAAATAAGTATTACGTACACTGTGAGACTTAGGCTGAAATCAGGCATCTAAAATTCCTCAAAATCTTCCTTTAACTTTCACGTCTCTTCAGAGTGTATCCCAGCAGACACTTCTGAAGGCCTATCCCTGTTGTACATTAAAACTCCCTCAAGCACTTGGGGTAGGATTCATACCACTTGACTTTAACTCTCTGAAAATTAAGCCCCTAGATTAAGTAAAAACGTTTCCTTGTATAACCAATAAAGATACATAGCTACCATTAGAGCACGATTCATTCTATCCTAAAATGAGATTCAGCGTTAGCAAGTACAACACGTGCCTTCACATTGAGTTCTTTTATTATCATGTGTTTGTGGTAGGCCAAAACACCATTTGCCAGCTGGTTATGCAAGGCCTACCTCTGTGTACCATCTCCTTCATGTGATCAAGTTATTTGTTGCAAAAATTAAAATATCATGTTGTTTTGTAGCATGACATAATCCAGCAAGAAAATTTGCAGAAGCTTTTCTGTTCAGTTTATTAATATAAACACACACAGGGAAACCCACACATAACCATTGACATGCAAGTCATTCTTTCCTAGTTACAGAGTTGCAGCAGTAATTGGGAGACCAGTCCCAATTATATGATTAGAAGTTGTATGGGCACAAGTTGCCTCTACATGTTGGAAGAGCTCTCTCATAAGGTTTTGTTTCCATTCACCTGGCATACATTTCTGAAACCTTTGTTCGCTCAAACAAGTAGCTTCCTCCCACCTCCCTGCCCTTTAGATATGATATGAGTTACAGGATTCTTGATATACTACACTTTTTTGCTTCTCCTTTTGCCTTGATTTGTGGGTTCAGCACTCCATCAGCTTGCCAGTTACTGGTGTCCTTGAGAAATACCAGCCCTTTGACTCTTCACCCTATTAGTCAGGCAGTCCTCAGACAGCTCTCACATAAAATTTTTACAATTCAGTGTTATGTTTCATCATAAATTTAGCACTTTTCAGTTATTCAACCTTTTATTCTGGCAATGATTTCCAATGCCAAAGGAACACATTCATTCACTTAAGTTTTTGTTTGGTTTTGTGACACATCAATTTATATGATAATTAGTAAAATTATTTTCTACCACATGACCAAGAGAAAGGAACCACCTAGCACATGATTGGGTCTGCCTTCATCATCTGGCTATGTATAAATGTATCCTCTAGGTGTGTCACTCACTGCAAATTCAGCCACTTTTATTTCAGCCAGGGCAGCAATATTTTGATTGAGAAGAGGAGGAGGAGGCAGTGAGGTACTCAGGAAAAAAAAATACACTACTTTTGATTTTTATATATGATGTGTATCTATTTCACATAGAAAGGAGAATATTCATAACAATTATCTGATTATTCTATTCCATATTCCATATCCAAATATGCCAAATACGCCATAGTGAAAAGGCATATTTGTGGGAATTTGGGGGTTGGATTTTCATAAGGATATAAGATATTGAACCTTGGTCTTTCTTCTGTTGAGGAACGGAACAAATGACAGAGGATAAACAAACAAGAGAATATTCTGGTGATCTTTTCATTAAGGCACCATCCTTAGAATAAACCCCATGTTTTCTTTTCTTTTTCTTTTCAGAGCAGAATGGCGGACATACTATAGTCTGAGAACAGAAGTTTATCACAACACAGGTACAGAGGGACTAATGAGAAGGAAGGAACGAACAAAAGTGACTTGATCTTAGACAACCTTTTTCTATCATCTTTTTTAATAATTTTCCTACAGTTGTTATATTATTTTCTTCCATCAGAATAATTGTAAGAAAATATTCTGACACACTGTGGGCTGTACATCTATGCTTTTACTCCTTTCTATTACCCATTTTTAGTTTTACATCTTTGTTTTTGTACTAGTCTTTATCTATCCGTATAAACTGATAAGACTGTCTTATTGTACTGAAACAATACACTTCTTACATTCCTACCAATCTAAGAGAAGGATATGTTCAAATAGGCTTCTTAATTTATTTTCTTTATCTGTTCTAACTTAGAAAGGAGTGTGAAGCAGGCACAGTATCTGGCTAGGCCCAGAGGGTAGTGATCGGTGGCACAAAGTCCACTTGGAGGCTAGTAACTAGTTGTCCACTCCAGGGGTAAATACTGGGTCCAGTCCTGTTCCACACCTTCCTTAATGACCTGGATGATGGGGCGGAGTGTACTTTCAGAATGTTTACTGATGACACAAAACTGTGAGGAGTGGCTGAAGCACCACAGGTTTGTGCTGCCATTCAGAGGGACCTCAACAGTGTAGAGAAATGGACTCACAGTAACCTCAAGAAGTTCAGCAAAGGGAATTGCAAAGTCTTGCACCTGGGGGAGAATCACTCCCTGCACCAGTACATGCTGGGGCCCACCCAGCTGGAAAGTACCTTTGCAGTAAAGGGCTGGGGATCTTGGCAGACACCAAGTTGAGAGGGAGTCAAGTTCTCTTCAGTGGTGCCCGGTGACAGGACCAGAGACAAAAGGCACAAACTGAAACACAAGAGGGTCCTTCCGGTCATCAGGAAACACTTTTTTACTGTGAGGGCACAGGTAGCCCAGCGAGGTTGGGGAGTCTCCCTTCTTAAAGATACTGAAAAGCCATCTGGACATGGTCTTGCGCAACTGGTTCTTGGTGACCCGGCTTGAGCAGTGGGGTGGACCAGATGATCTCCTGAGGTCCCTTGCAACCTCAATAATTCTGTGATTCTGCAATCTCGTGATTCTGTGTATGCACATGTACACATGTGTATACGCAAACATATAGTATGGTTGTACACAAATGCACAGTGAGTACTAGGCCTAGAGGATTTGCAAATATCCGATCATGTGTACACACACACATGAATAAAGAGAAACACAGATGTCTGATTGTATTACTGAGCTGTTCTTATTTGCATTTCATGTAGGCATTTAGCTGAGGCAATGCCTGTTTTAGGCATGTGAATAATGTTAAAGACTACCTCTAGAAAACTGCGCTCATGTTCCACAATGAAAACTACAAGTGACTTAGGAACCTAAAAATGAACCTGAGGTCTAAATATCTTTTGGAATTTTGATAGGTATGATGCAAATTATTCGTTTTAATATATTGCTGAATCTGAGCATTAGTTAAGAGATATAAGCAATATGATAACAAAATTTTTAAAAACTGTATATGCAATTAGTAACATGGTTTAGTCACTTTTAGGTTGTTTTTGCTTTTGGTTTGGTTTGGTTTTACTTTTTTACCTGCTTGTTTTTATTATAGTTGTTTGCTTGTTTGTTTTTATTGGGATGCTATGGAGAAGTACTGTGAAAGTACTTTGTTGTAACTAGTCTCTAATTGTTCCTTCCGGATTAAGATTAGATAGTATGAAAAATGCTTGTTAATGTAGACGTAAGAGATCTGGAATTGTAATTGAGGTGTTTAATCTACCTGTTAGAGCCACTAGGCTTTAAAAAAAAAATGGAGTTCACAATGCATGCTTCAATATTCCTTATTCCTTGGACTGTATTATGTTAAAATATCATGCATTAAAAATCTCATCTAAATATTGATTGAACTTTATCTTGTAAACCAACAGTGTGCCTAAATAGACTGTCAGATCATGTCCCAAAATTTTACATCTATTGCACTTGTTTGGGGCTGTAAGAGGGGTGTCAGACCACACTCACCAAAATCAACATCAAATAAAAGTTTCCTTCAGTACTGTTTCAGCAAAGTAATCAGGTTGTGTAAAATGAAATTATAGAGAATTCTAAATGTTGCAAATAAGTAAAGCAGTAGGTGCAATATTAAATTTCATATTTTTAGTGGTAATGTAAGTTAAGTGGCAATGTCTCTGTTGAACAGCTTCAAGTCCTGAGTATGTGGTTTTTGCCTTCAGTCCTTTACTATATCTACAGATGGCCAGTGTCAGTACTAGTTAAAAGGTGCTACTGGAGAAGAGGCAGAGGAATGATTAAGTTAGATAAAAGATATCCTTCAAACTGAAGAAGAAAATGAGTCCTGGTAAAACATCAGTTCAGGGAATGGGAAAGCCTCACAGGGACATCTGACAGCTGGGGATCCAGGACAGTTGGAAGGAAAGCTAATTAACGTAAATAGGAGTTAATTATTTGGACTATGATTAATAGAAAAACAACAGACCCTTTAAACTAGTCTGTAATTAAAATTACACAAAAATGTCCTACTTTTTACATTTTTAGCATGATTTTCTGAGAAATTGTCCAGCAAAAGTGCTGTCTCTCTCCTTTTCAACCTCATTGTTCAATGAGGAAAATTCAGAAAAAAAAAAAAATGTAAAAAGATAGTATGACTCTAACTTCCACAATGAGTTATAAAAAAATTAACTTTGGGACAGAGTATTTTGAGTATCAGCAAGACAATTATCTCATGAAGATTTTTTTTTTAAATGGGAATATATTTTTTCTTGTATGTGGCTGTGAAGAGTTATTTTTGATTTTGTAGTCAGTGAAACAACCTTAGGAACTTTCAAACAAATTTACCCTTACAGACTGATCTGCATTCCACCTTTCCTCCTGATGTATTCTTTACTTCCCTTAAAGCTCAACAGTAGTCTTAAAAGTCTTTGTATAGATATCTGCTTATTTAGGTATGACTGTATGCTTTCCATGCAGTAGGTCCCAGAGTGTACTTCTCAATTCACTATTGGGAGAAGGAAGGGAAGGAAGGGAGAGATTAAGATAATCATATGAGACTCCTATTACCATAGGCACCTGCAACATCACTTTTGAGTTAGTCTTAAAAAAGAGTGAAGTGTCTCAGCTCAATGGTTTGGCTGAGTTTTAATTTCCAGGGCATGTTTTAGAAAAATATTCTGTCTTATCATCTGCAGCTGGCTCATATGTATGGGATTCAGCCCCTGAGCAATATATGTAGGCATACTAGCCCCACTTACGACATCTGTCATACATGGCAGGGCATTCATCGTGTGGTTGCCAGTGGTTCTGTTTGTACCAGATGTATGCAAGGATTGCTCAGTGCAAGTTCACCCCAAGGAATATGGCTTATATCAGGCTGTTTGGAAATTTGGTTGTAAATTTGTGATGTTGGTTTCTGCTTCCTTAACAGATGGTACTAGGCTGTTACACAGTTGAAGTTGCATATGGGATTAACAAAACCCTGCGATGTCTCCTGTTGCTTCTTGAAGCTCTTAACTTGTCAGGCCTCTGTAATTGCTTTCTCAAGCAATTGACACATGAGTGTCAAGGTACAGACTTTCTGACATGCAGTTATCTGTGACGCCATAAACTATATGACCCTATATCATCTTGTCCTGAAGTCTGCAAATGAAGGTGCCAAGCTTTGCTAGGATTTAAAGCATATGACAAATTTTTCCACTTATTGCCACTCTCTATAAATCAGTCATATGTGTAAAGAAACAAAAGAAGGAATTAAAGGGATTAAGAAATATTAGAAGAGGATAAAATAACAAAACTAAACTCACCAAGGACAGCAGCAAATGGTTTTTTCATCTGAAACGTGGATGAAGAGTAACGTGATGTTACTCTTGGTGTCAATCTGTGGCTCCGCCAGATAGAGAGGAGTCAATTTCTTATTCTTCTGGTTTGTTCCTGGCTTTCCTAAAGTAGTTAGTTCTCAGACCTGTCATTATCAACCTTGTAAGTAAATTGCCTTGGAATGAATACTTCTGTTAAGAAGTTGTTTGTGGCCATTGCTTTCCGCAGAGCTTTCTTCACAAATTATGTTAAACTTGTACAGAGTGTTGTCAGGGTTTCCATGAACCCACATTGCCACAAAATTTAGACTGATTGTATTATTTAAACAAAGTTAAGTTTACAGCTCTGATCTGCAGTGTGCTTTTACTCATTCTCAGCAAACCAGCCATATTAAGATGAACATTTCCTGAAAAAGTAAAGGAAAGCATTGCAACTTAATCACCCATGTATTTACACTCTAATAAGAGTCTACATAACTTCACAAGCCCCAAATATCGCAGCTTTGTACAACTTCGTTTCCTTTCTCATCACTGACGAGTGCAGAAGTATTGACTAAGGAAGTCAATCAGGAGTAGTTTTTCTAATAATGATTTTAGTATGCAATAAAAAATAATAGATTGTAAAAAACCTGAAAATAAAGAATGTACATTCAGTTCACGTTAATAGGGATCTCACAATGTGTAGTCTTCCAAGCAATGTGTTTATCTCACTACTGAATGCAAGAGATCTTTCCTCCCCTACTTCTTTCTCCAGACGCAGCTGATCATGCAGAAGCAGAGTAGAAAAGGTAATTGATCCTCTCATCTTCATAGTCAATCAGCTGGGAAGAAACATGGAAGTGTAACCCTTTTCCTTTCCATAAACACTCCTGTAAGCTCCCTTGCACCAGCGTTTAGCTACCTGTGGATTTCGGCTTGCTTAATTTTCACTTTTTAGTAGATTAAACATGCTTAGACTAGTTTCCAAAGATTCCTAAAACAAAGATTTTTTTCAGTTTCTGGTCTCTTTGATAGTACTTGTGACAACCACAAAAGCCTTTGGGGAAGATTGAAGTGATGAATGAATGGTTGTGCTGTTTCTTCCCAATAGAGAAATGAGAAAGGCATTGGGAATTAATATGTCCAAATATTAAAGATAAAGTCTACTAAAGTCCATCTGAATTTGAGTCTTTTGACTCAGAATCAATTTGGCATTAATGTGACAAAGAAGTGAACTCAACAGTGTCAGTTGTTTAACAGTCCTTAGCTGACACCTAAAAATCGGCAATCTTCTTCTGCAAGCTGGAAGTAGAGATTACCCTTATGGCCATAAATATGGAAGCAATGAAACAACAGAGGATACACATGAATAAAATTTGTGCATACAAGATGGATTTCATTCTGCCTATATGTAGAGATTCTGTTCTTCTCAAAATACAGTTGTCTGTTGTCATTTGAGATACACTGTGGTAACCTGCCTGGTCTCCTGAAGTGAGTCCAGACAGATGCAGGTTTCCCATATTTCCTTGTCCTACATTTGCTAGCCCTTTTGTGGCAGTATCATGGACCTCATGGCATCTAAAATAATAAAAATGCCTATGTTTAACCCCTTTGTTGTCTAAGTTCATATTGTATTCAATGCATTCAGTTCAATCTAATCGGTAGTGTGAGATTCAATAAATTAAATATAGGCACCCCTTGGCATTTCAGACAACTTAAATTTTCAATGAGTGGAAGCCTTTCATTATTTAGGATAGATATGTGATGCTGTGTTGAGTTTTGCAACAAGGGAAACATGAAAGATGAAAAAATGGAATTGGCAAGTTCTGTATGTACAAACCTTAAAATGTGAAAACATGCCCTCCACCTTTGTTTTAAATCCAGAATGAAAATAATAATTATAAAAATTTCATGTGGATAAACTTATATACATAAATCTTAAGATTTTTGCCAGACTTCTAGAATATTTACTTTTTAAAGGACTAAATTCTTTTAAATTGATTGATTCTGAAACTACATGTATTTTCACTGCCTAAAGCCATGTAGGCTTCATTAAACTAGAAAGACATGGGCAAATGAATAGTCAATTGTGAAATCAACAGTTTTAGGAAATTTTGTGAGAAAGCATACCCTTAAGTTGGAGTTATATATGTATTTGCGGGATTTGCCATGTTTCAAAACATTACGTAATATCATAGAGATTACTGGGTCAGAATATAAAAAAGCAGTTCAGCAATATATAATACAGGAACTAAATGGATTTTGTGACTATGGACAAGTCATGGTTTCCAGAAAATATTTTACTGTATGATCTAAAATATTTCCTACTGACTTAGAGTTGCAGGTGTAAGTGTAACCTATGAAACCTGTTGTTACTATAGCTATGAAAAAGAAGAAATCCAGTGACTCCTTATTTATATCACATTCATTTCTTAAAAGAAATAGCAACAAAATAACAGGACTTAAACACAAAATAATAAAAAAAAATCATAAGAAGTAAGTACAGTTCCAGTTTAACATGGAATATGTTATGTCCTTCTTTATATTTTTCATATTTGACTTCTGATTTTTCGATATACTAAGTACATCTGTCATTTGCTTTTTGTAGCTATCAGTGGCCAATTTCTACCATTAGATGTGAAATGACATAGACAAAAACATTTGGAATTAGAAAGATTCATGAATATTGATTTGTTTCAAATAGACAGGATTGTATCCTGCACTCTAAAGTCACTGAATGGCAAATTTTTGTAAAAGTAAAAGCTTTGGAAATTATATATACATTAATTATTGTATTTTAAATATACATCACATGGTTAAGGGAAAAAAACCTACATTCTTGAAATTCAGGAGAATTTTTACATAGAAAATGGAGATTAATCCATTTTTGTTGAATAAATAGTCTGTCACAGAGAAAGTCATAATGAAAGTAAGTCATGAAATGGAAACACTTTGTGACAGGCAATGGAATGAATAGTTGAAAGGAAGGGTGTGAATGAATGGATGGAAGTGTGTAAGTTTTTATTTTCATGTAATTACATGTACACAAGCATTTACTTTGGAACTGAACAAAAATCAGAACAAATCTTATCTGGTTTTAGCTTATATGTAAACTTTATTTTGCTTTTCCCCCTGAAATACCTATTTCAACACTGGTAAATTAAAATATACTATTGCTCTGATCTTGAAATGAGAAAATGTCTTTTAATTAACCCTTGTTATTATAACTAGAACAGCAATAAAGTAGAATTTTTTCTAATATGAGTTCCATAGCAGGATATAATGATAACAAAGAAGATCATGCACTCAATATTCTTCAGAGAGTCTGCAGATTCCAGGAAGAAAACCCATGGATCTGTGGCAATCATGACTCAGAGAAGCTGCTATTAATCATGAGAATGATACACATAGAAGACAAGATTGCTGCCAAAAAAGTCTTGATACAATTTCTCTTTAAGCATACATAGGTCTTACTGCAGTAAGGCCCTGAAATCAAAAAAGGAGAATGTAGTTGATAAATAATAGAATCTGACATAATATTGTTTGCATCAGCAAGAATCAGGGACTAAATCATTAAAAATAATATCATTGCTTTGATTTAAATTTGCAAGCTGAAATCTATTCACCTGAATTGAGTAAGATGTGCATTAGTCATTCATGACAATATTATTGGTCTTTTAGTCTGGGGTTTTCTTAGTTCTGTTTGGAAATGGTTTGTGTTTTGAATGGAGTGTTCTGCTGATGATTTCAATATGATTTTCCTGAGCTAATGGACCTTTACTAATTCCTTATATTTTTTACTTATAATAAGCAATGAAATACCAGTGATGGAAATTGTTCAGTTGGCATATTCTTGCATTATCAAGGCTAACTAGCTGCCATAATAGGGCAAAAAACAGTACACTGCAGCAGTTGCAGGTCACTACAATACATTTGCAACAGCTGCTGCTGGGAGACTAAAATTGCTATGCATGCTTTTTCTTTTTTTCTAAAAAAACTACTTCTCACATATCTCCAGTGCTAGAAATTCTGAAAAAATAATCCCCTCTCAGGTATAAATAAATAAATATTTTCTATTCTCTTAATTTTTAGGATCTTGGGTCCTAAAATTTTCTATGAAGACAATTTGCAGAAAAAGGACCATAATTCAGAAAGGTGAAAATAAAGTCATATTTCAAGACAGCTGTATGTCTGAACTTGAGTCATCAGCAAATGTCAACAGATTCTATTCAGAAAAGGTTATTCAGAAACTATTACCTAGGCAGTATTTTGTTTCTCAAAATATGACAGTGTTAGCAGTTTCTCAGTTACTGTTTCTGAATAATCCCTTCTTATTATTTTTCTAGCCAATAGTGTTTTGACCAATTCTTATAATGAAGGAGTTTTCTTGATTAAGAGAGAAGACTTACCAATATTTATATTGCAAAACCAGAGACTATAATTGTAATTCATTATAGCAGAGCATTTTGAGACTACAAGGTCGCAGAAGAACATGAATTCCAGTGTCTGGCTAAACTACAGAGAAATATGCAACAGGCTTATCTCATTGCAATAGGCATTTTGGATAAAATTCCATCTGGCATATGGTCCCAGCAATTCCCAGCTGGTGCATGGTCCATTGCACAGTCTACAGCAGCCCCTGGTGGGTTAACACTGGGCAGCAAATCAAAAAGCTGCTTCTGGCTTTCTAACAGACACTCAGCTGCTGAAATTCCATGCATCAAAAGCTGTATGAGTAAGACTCAGAAAATTCAGCGGTGATGAGGAAGAAAAAATAGTTGCATCAAAGGCACAAAAATATTCATGCCTCTAGCTGGGAAATTAATCTATCCTCTATAATCAGAAATTAGATCAATTATTGAGTAGGCATTAAGAGAAGCAATTAAGAGTTGTACAGTGGCTTAGTGATATAAATGCTAACCTTGTCTTTTGCCGCAGCTTTCTCCTTAATACCTTAGCAAAGTGAATGAATAAAGGCGGGCATCAGGCAAAGATGTAGGGAGCAAAGCTTAACTGCATCGATTGGATAAAGACTGTCCACCCATCCATATTGATTTTATATTCTTCATGCAATGGGTAGCAATACTGAGGGAATTTTTACTGTTACAGATTATCTACATGATATGGAAGACTTAAGAACCTCCTTCAAAATTTTGAGCAGTCTTTTGTAGACAAAATGGAAGAACTAAAATCCCAAATCTGAAGATTCAAATGGGTATGTTTGTGCAGTTCATGTCTCTTTCAATTTGAAGGAAAATATATCTCTTTGTGAATACAGACAACTGCAGCGGGATTTTTAATTGATTATTATATGGTTTTGTGTGATGACAATGCATCTCTCAAACTTCAGATTCATCAGAAAAATACAATTGAGGCCTTTCACCTGACAGAGTTCCCTCTTTATAGATTCCTAAAAATCTAAGATTCAAAAGAGGAAAAAAGAAGTTCTTTGTATCTGCCTCAATTAAAAATTGTGTGTCACTGAAGTATAAGCATGCATTCCTGGCCCACTGAAATTATTGTTTGTTTTCCTTACAGTAAGTACCAACTTTGGAATAGAAGACATTTATTCATCATTGGATTTGTTTTCTATGAAAAACATTAAGACATCGTTAAAGCATAAGAAAACTGTATTTCCTGGAAAGCAAATGCAGAAGATAACTATTTGACAATCTTTATAGTTGCCAAACTTTATAATGAGACAAACTTTTAAGTTGTACTATTTCTTCATTAATATGTATTACATCTATTACTATTGCATGAATTATTACTATCTGATAGCATTAACTTAAGGAATTGTCTGGATGCATGAGACAAAGTTAAATTTTATATAACAAGAAGGAATATTTGCTGTCAGATTTATGGCTGTAGAACACTGCAAGTAACTGAGTATACATGAAGTTCTACACTAAAGATATTTCACATGAAGGCAAAATAACAATGAAATAAAAATTCTCCACATGATAACATTGCTTAAGAGATCCAGCTTCTCTTTGGTAATGCATGTTTTTATTAGACACTTCAGAATTCAGTGTAGGAAAGGAAATCAGTTTTTTCTTGGTTTTGAAATGGTTGGAGTAGCATAGGCAAAAACTAAAGATGCTCTATTTGAAATACTATCCAACAGAAAATGGGTTGCTAATTGTTGTTGATTTTTTATTTAGTTCTTAAGCCACGGGGGCAATATCCTTCTTAATACTTTTTGTTGATTAGGTGTTTTATTTTCTGCTCAGTTCCACACAGTTCTAAAGGTATTATAAAGATGTAAAGAAAGAATGAATTTGATTTCAGTAACTGCTATATAGTCATAGTAATTCCCAGTCCAAATTCAGTACCTACACCTCTGTCCTTTACCTCCGTGAAGTATACAACCCATCCCCCTTACCTTGCCATGCTGTCTCCCACTTTTGTTCATTCATCTATAAGCAAGAAATATTTTTCATCTATTCAAAGATGCAAACTAAATGCTGCCTTAGCAAATAAAAAAAAAATACAGTTTTGCAAGCATTATCTAAAGTGTGTCACTTATAATTTCAAACCCAGCATGTGGCTGATTAGCCCACCACATTTAAACCTAAAAAAGGAGACTCAAAAAAGAAGGATTATCCCTGCTCTGGCTTCTCAAACAGCTAAGACAGAACTACACCAGGGGCACATACTTGCTCGTAACCGTATGAGTGGGTGTTAATACCAAATATTTCAAGAACTTTTTTTTCCTCTATGCTACAAGCAAGTGTATACACAATCTGATTTATTTCAAAAGGCTTCCAGAAATTGCTTAGTTGTGGTGGTGGGGTTGTTGTTATTTTTTTAAGTAAACCCAGATTTAACTTAATTACACACAAAATCTCTACAATGTTAATTTCACGATTAGATATTATTGATAGTATCATGGTAATGTTGTTGTAGAAGAGTAAACTTGTGAAATTTGAAGCCACATCAAGTCTCCAGAAGCAATCTGGCACTAACTCTCCATCTCTGCAGGAGCAAAAGTACTCTCCTTTTGTTATTATCCATTTCTAATTCCTTCTTCAGCCAGAGAACAGCTTGTTTTCTTCTAAACTATGGTCTTGGTTTTGCTTCTGGTGTGAGAGTGAACCCATGTGTAGTGCACAGGGGGTCTCAGGCCGAGCGCGTTGAACTAGCTGAGAATAAGCAGTGCATCTGCCATGCACATGGTGGGACAGGAGGCTGCCTGAAGCTGGAGGGTGCTAGCAGCTGTAGCAAGGCAAGGCGTGCATCGCTTATGCCAGGGCTGCTCTGCACATGCCTCTGCATTGAGGCCGGGGAAGCAAGGTTTCTCTCATGTGGCCATTGGATTATTAACACTATTTTCACTCCTGGCAAACCAGAACTTTATATAAATCATTGAATAAAATCTAGAATACTCTGAAGCCATTAATGTTATATTCTTGATTTCAGTGTAGCTATGATTAGATGAAAGCCCAGCATATCTACCATTTCCTTAGCAATAGAATGTATAGTACTTTCTTGCTTAAGTGATCAGATGCTTCTGAACTGGTACATCTTGCTGACCAGGAAACGCACCATAATAAAGGATGAAATTAAAACTGTGATAAAAGAGTCCCAATTCCCTGACCCAAGTAGTTACCTGAGACAAGATGGGAATGCATTTCTCTTTATAGACAAGTGAAACAGCCTTTTATTGCTTCAAAACAATGAATGTAATATGAAAAACTGCGTAACTTAGTAACTAAAACTATCCTAGGTATTTGTTCATTTCATACAGCAAGAGCATGGTCAATTGTTTATTCTGATCTAATTCTTGGCCAAAATGAGGTAAATAAGTGTTGTCCCTTTTCATTTAAGAAACTTCCCTAAATTGTAATAATAACAAATTATCCTCCTCATTAGTTCCAATGTGCTTATTAATATAAAAAAAAAATCTGTCAGCTGGAGTTACTGAAGTATTATGAAAGTCAACTAATTTTATAATATTGATATTTTACTCCTTATTTGAAATATTCTAGTTATGGCATACAAAGTTAATACTGAATGAGAAACAAACAATGACTGCTTGGACAGAAAATTATTGTCAGATTTCCACTTAAAAGATTAGAAGCCTTTGTATAAAGTAAAATTTATTTTTCCTGAGTTGCTTACAGTAGTAACTTGTGCAGCTTCAGAAAGGAATTGAATTTCTTAGCCATTCAGTGTGCAATTTTAAAGGTTTCTGTTTATGTCAACAGGTCTTGATAATGAATTTCTTTGTCTTGGATTTTTTTTGCATTGCTTTTAAAGCCTGCACATACTCCCTGAAAGTAGCTTCACTGTGGATGTGTGTGATAGATAGCATTTCTAACCAATCACATTCCCACTGGATAAAATGACACTTTTCTATATCTGAGGACTAGTTAATAACCCTGTAGAACATTCTTAGGCTTTTGATCATGTAGTTTGTTTTCTGGTAGTTTAGCTATATCTGGATATCTTTTCCAAAAAGTTCTCATAATCCCTTTTCTCTGAGTCTAGTACTTATATACAGGGTAAAATTTCTTTTTAAATCCCACTTCTGGTTCTGGACAGTTTTAAATTGTTTTCCCAGAGAAACCACTATTATTTCTAGCTTATATCACTGTCAAGCTGCATTTTATAAGGTAATCCTGTCTCTCCATGCTCATCTTCAAAATGCTTAGGTTATTTGATGAAAAAGTACTCACATCTTTACTCCAGAGGTAACCATTTGTTTTAAACAAAAGTCCTGGTATTGAAAGCCTTATGAAGAGTATTGAAGAAGTCCAGTTGCTTTAAACCAGACATAACCATCAGAAGTATTACTTATTATGTACTACACATTTAGGACTGCAGCAGGTTATAACCTGTAGTTCTGTTTCCATCCTTTTTAAAATTACACAACACTACTATTGTTCACTTGTTTACTGATGTAATTCAGAAATACATACCATTTACACACAAACAGAATTAGTGCAACTTAATTACCTGTCTAAGTGAATAAATCTAGGCAGATATTTTCCAGTTTATATATTGTAATTATGGATTATAGGTACTTTATTGGAATATAGAAAAGTGACCCAAGTGCTTGCTATGATAGTCAGGGGTGATTTATTAATCACAGCACTTTCATACTTTAATCTCTTTTTACATATGAAAACCAAACTTCAAGACCTAAGTAAATTTTAGTCAGTGATACAAAAAGTGGCAATACAAAATGCTTCCTGCCTGTTTATATAAACATTATTCTTCAATAATTCTTCAAATAAAAGCAAAAGGTAAGTACATTAGCTCTTTACAATTAGTCCAAGTTAATGTAGGTATTTTCTTGTATTTTTCTCATTCTGTTACTTGGCAACAAATGTAAGTGGATGGAAAATTATTAGCCTCAGTCAAATAGGATGGCCACTCTAAATCAAATAGGACAGATGTAACTAAATTAAACTACTAATTTCAGGTAAATTATCTCATTATCTTAGCTTTAATTTCTGTCCATGAATCAGCTACTTTTTGGCCATGGTTTGACTATATGCTATTTATAGTGAACACAACAGATCACTGTAAGTGGATACTTGTATGAAAAACACTGAACCACAAATAAATAAAATGGATTATTTTCTCCAAAATATGCCCTTTGCATATTTGCATATATATCCATATAAAGAATCGTCCCTGTCGGCTTTTAGATAAACAAAGAATTGTATTTCTGGTTATGAAGTGGTAGGTTTATAGCCAAATGCGGGACCCAGTGCAGAAGACAAGTATTTGCAAATACTTCAGCATATTTCTGCACTATTCAGACCACACGTTTGCTAAGAGTGCAAAAGAAAACAAAATCAAATCTCCATGGTAAATTAATGCTCTGTGGAACCCATAATACTGCAGCTAATGATTCTGAAAGGATTATTATAATTTAAATCATATTAACAATTAGTAATATCTACAGTTAAAAATTAATGCTATGTCTTTAGGGTTGTAACACAGTTGAACAGCTGTTGATAAATTATTAAAATTACTTAATTACAAAATGTCTAAATGTAAATTATTTCTTTCCTTGTTGTTAGTAGTGTGGGATTTTTCAGTATGAAGATGAAAGATAAGCAATAGAAATGCGCAACTAAGGCATATGGGGAGGCTGAAACTATTATTGCTGTCCCTTCCCTTCCCTTCCCTTCCCTT
>KZ505945.1:233118-248825 GCA_002844005.1 Limosa lapponica baueri | reverse complement strand
GTGCCACCATACAGTGAGACCTGGACAGGCTAGAGAGTTGGGTGGAGAAGAACCTAACATAGTTCAACAAGGGCAAGTGCAGGGTCCTGCACCTAGAGAGGAATAAACACTGGTAAAGGTTAGGTGTTAACCTGCTGGAAAGCAGCTCTGAGGAAAAAGACCTGGGAGTCCCAGTGGACAGCAAGTTGACCATGAAACAGAAATGTGCCCTTATGGCCAAGAACGCCAGTGGTCTCCTGGGTTGCATCGGGAAGAGTGTGGCCATCAGGTCGAGGGAGGTCATCCTGCCTCTCTACTCTGTCCTGGGGAGGCCACATCTGGAGTGCTGTGTCCAGTTCTGGGCTCCCCGGTTCAAGAAAGACAGGGAACTACTGCAGAGAGTCCACCAAAGGGCTACAAAGAGGATCAGGGGAATGAAGTACTTCTTTTATGGGGAAAGGCTGAGAGACCTGGGTCTGTTTGGCCTGGAGAAGAGAATACTGAAAGGGGACCTCATCAATGCTTATAAATATCTAAAGAGCTGGTGTCAAGAGGACGAGGCCAGAGTCTCTTCAGTGGTGTTCGGTGACAGGACAAGGGGCAAAGGGCACAAGCTGGAACACAGGAAATTCCATCTCAACATGAGGAAAAACTTTACTTTGAGAGTGACAGAACCCTAGAACAGGCTTCCCAGAAAGGTTGTGGAGTCTCCTTCTCTGGAGATATTCAAATCCCTCCTGGGTGCATTCCTGTGCAGCCTGGTCTAGATGAACCTGCTTTCGCAGGGGGGGTTGGACTAGATGATGTCTGAAGGTCCTTTCCAACCCCTATCATTCTGTGATTCTGTGATTCTGTGATATTGGCATGTGACACATACCATAGGATTTATACCCTACTTCATGGTATATTCTAGTAGCCAACAGAAAAAAAAAAGAATCAAGAAAAAATATCAGATTATTTGAAATAAGAAAAATGAAAAGAAGAAGCGAAAAATAATAATCCTCTATTATTCATTACCAAATGGAGGCATCCTAACAAGTGATACTCTGGCTGTGAACAATTTTGTGAAAGTACCAAAAACCTCCACAGCTCTGCTTTCTTAGAATGAGGGAGACTTGAAAATAAGAATTATGTCTAAGGGCTATAGGAGCACTCTTGGAGTCCAGAAATGATCCAGGGCTAAGAATTCCATAGTATGAATACCATCAGTCTGCCCTACAGAGTGTTATCCCCCTTGGGGTAAGGTAAATGGGGATTACTGACATAAATTATTTCATGCCACTTGCCCTTAGAGTCTAAAATCATCCTTACCCATCCTTCATTTAACACCACAGACACTTTCAGCGTCCTTCCTCCCAGTGAGTTATAACATTGTCTTGTACCTACACCATTTGATATTTGGAAGAAATACTTGGCAGTCATAAGTAGCTGGAGTTTCTGAATAGCACAGACTGGTGGAATCAAAGCTTCCCAAGTCTGAGAGAATCAACAGTGCTATCTTTATGGTGTAGTACTTTTTCTTAACTTCTGCTTCTACAGAGAGAGTTCTTTCTTTGCAGTTCAGAGATTAGGGCATGAAAGAAGCCCTGCTGACGCAGATGAAGATAACAATTGGTCTCTAGAAGATGATGGCATATGTTGTTTTGGTTTTTTAATTTCATGGAAAATTATCTCGTAACAGAAATTCTTTGGAGAAACTATTCTCATTAGGCTTCAAAAAGCTGTTACTTAGATTCTTCTACCAAGGATATCTTCCTGGTAAACATACAGATAATAATTTATGGCATGAAATGAACAAGCTTTGAGGCTGTTTAACATCATATGAAGCCTCACAGAAGGAAAGAATCATTTCTTCTGAATGATTCAGACATTATTGAATCACAGGACAAAGTTTACGGACATGCCATCAAGGAATGTCTGTGCCGGTTGTATTTCCAAGTATGCTGATATCTTTCAGAAATTGTAAGCAGAGGATTCTCAACCATAACATCAGCACAGGAACTCAAATACTTTTGAGGAGTAGTACCTACCTTTCCAGTGCATGATCAGACAGTTGCTTTGGTATTCTGGAGTGATTCTAAAAACGTCAATCTGTGAGTGCTTCTATATTCTGCTACAGGTGCAATATGCCATCCTTCTCCAGGGTACACAGGTACACAGGGTACTCCACAGCACTTTTATCCTGCTTTATTTCAGCAGCTTCATATTGATATCCCCCTGAAGCATTTCTTTTATTTACTTGCTCCTGAGCCTTGCTGATACTGTGCCAGGCACATCTCATAAGGACACTACACTTGAGGCATGATGATATAGAAAAATCACAATAGACTAATGGTAAATTTGCAGAGAGAAAAAAAACGCTATACTTCTCTGAAGTTATCTTTTCAGTCATGGCCAAACAAAAAATATTCTGCTTGATGGAAAGCTTTCTGATAGACACCTCTAGCCAACAGCAGATTTTTGGGCTAATGCGAATCTTTTCCTGCTATGTGATAATAGCAGCATCTGCCAAGAAGCGCTGTGATAACTTTGTGGATAGAAAAAGCCAAACCAAGTTCCAAGACATTGTGGCAGTTACTAATGTTTCTTTCTTATAGTTGGGGGAAGAAAGAGAAAGCACTTTAATAGAAAGAAGAATAAAAATAAAGAAAAATACTTTAAAAGGCCGGGAATTTTCCTGAGATACTTGTTGCTATAGACAGCAATAGCATCTGTACCAGTACTTACAGAGTGGAAGGGAGGCTGTTCTACCAAAGACAAAAAGCAAAGACATTCCTGCAACACCAAGAATCTCCCATATGAGGTGTTTGGGCAGGTTTCTCAAAATAGTGCACAAGAATTTCATATCTGTAAGCTGTATGTTGCATATTCTTTTCAATACCAAGTCAGATCACTAGGGGCTGGTTTACCTTAAAGGATCTAAACTTCAGAAAACCTTCAGCACTTTTGGTGGTGCAAATATCCTTGGTTATTCATTACCAAGTGGAGGCATCCTTACAAGTGATATTGTGACTGTGAACAACTTTATGGAAGTACCAAAAGAAAAGAAACCTTTCAAATGAAACAGACTTTTTCTGGAAGCTTGCATTTAATTATTTATTTTTAAAGCAGAACTCTTAATAATATTATGAGTTGTCTAAGGATTTTCAGCAAAACAGCACTAAATGTGCATAATACTTTTGTACAGCTTTTCATATTTATTGCATTGCTGATTCAACCTTTACTTATAATTCATTCCACAGTACTCATCAGAATTAATTACTGATATGTGGGAAAAATATTCACTAAATGGCTTAGAAAAGAAATGTGAATTATTCTGAAGGTTTTATGTCTGTAGATGAAACAGATATCTGCAGTAGTTATTGTAAATTTATGCTGAGATGTCAGTTTCTTAATTGAATACTTGCTATTCCATTATTCAATAGTTATTTTTTACCTAAAACTAATAAATACCAAAAATTAATAAAATATTTACATCACATATTTATTAATAATTTCTAACTGCTGTTTTGAAGTAGCCATGACTGTAGAAATGTAATCAAAAAAAGCATCTGTTGATGAAAAATTTAGATATTTAAATCTGATGAGTATTATTTACATATTTGTCAATCCTGCTTTACTGTTTTATGCACATTTGTTTTGAATGAGGAATTGTTACATAAGTATTGTCCCTGTCCTGGTTTGAAGTAAAATTTTTACATTTTAGCTAGGTCTCTTCTAACTCTCTGAAATTAACTGCATATTGTGGAGAAAACTGCTCATTCTCAGATTGATAAGACCAATGTTTGAGCTACATGCCAAAGAACGGTATGCAGAGAGATCCTTGCTTATACTTATTGTTATAACAACCAAGGTCAGCTCATTTTGTTTTTTGCCCCATTAGAGGGTCAGAAACGGAAAAACGTAGAGGGGTCACATCTGTGGGGAGGAGTGGACAGGACAGGTGAGCCAAACCTGACCAACTGGTGTATTCCATCCCATCTGCCCCATGCTCAGTATAAAAGTTGAGGGATCAAAGGGACAACTCTCTTTCTTACTGGCTGGATGGCCATGCCCAGAGAGTTGTGATTAATGGAGTGAAATCCAGTTGGCAGCTCGTCAGCAGTGGTGTCCCTCAGGGCTTGGTCCTGGGGCCAGTCCTGTTTAATATTTTTATTGATGATCTAGATAAGGGGATTGAGTGCATCCTCAGTAAGTTTGCAGATGACACCAAACTAGGTGGGAGTGTTGATCTGCTTGAGGGCCGGAAGGCTCTACAGAGGGATCTGGACAGGTTGGATCAATGGGCCAAGGACAATGGGATGAGGTTTAATAAGGCCAAGTGCCGGGTCCTGCATTTTGGTCACAACAACCCCAGGCAATGCTACAGGCTTGGGGAAGAGTGGCTGGAAAGCTGCCCAGCAGAAAAGGACCTGGGCATGTTGGTGGACAGCTGGCTTAACATAAGCCAGCAGTGTGCCCAGGTGGCCAAGAAGGCCAACGGCATCCTGGCCTGTATCAGGAATACCGTGGCCAGCAGGAGTAGGGAAGTCATCGTGCCTCTTTACTCAGCACTGGTGAGGCCTCACCTCGAGTACTGTGTTCAGTTCTGGGCCCCTCACTACAGGAAGGACATTGAGCTGCTAGAGCATGTCCAGAAGAGAGCTGCCAAGCTGGTGAGGAGTCTAGAGAACAAGTCATATGAGGAGAGGCTGAGGAACTGGGCATGTTTAGTTTGGAGAAGAGGAGGCTTGGGGGGGGGACCTCATTGCCCTCTACAACTACCTGAAAGGAGGTTGTAGAGAGGTGGGTGTTGGCCTGGTCTCTCAAGTGAATAATGACAAGAGCAGAGGAAATGGTCTAAAGCTGCAGGAGGGGAGGTTTAGATTAGATGTTAGGAAGAATTACTTTACTGAGAGAGTGGTCAGGCATTGGAACAGCCTATCCAGGGAGATGGTGGAGTCACCATCCCTGGAGGTATTTAAGAAACATGTAGACATGGCACTTCAGGGCATGCTCTAATGCCCAAGATTGTTGGTTTTTGTCTGTCTGTGGGTGAGTGTGGTGGGTGTGTGTGTTGGTTTTTTTGTTTGTTTGTTTTTGTGGTTGGACTCGATGATCTCAAAGGTCCCTTCCAACCATGAACATTCTGTGATTCTGTGATTCTTCAATGGCCGATGTCCGAAGAGGACTCTGTTCATCTGCCTTTGATCCTGATCCGTGTGTTCCTAACTCCAGAGCTGGAACCCAGTTCCCATCCGTCGCTGAGTACAGTCTGGGATGTCCCCAGTGCCTGCCGGTGACATGATTGTCATCCTGGGAGCTTGACACGGTTTTGTATATATTGTATCTTTTTCATTATTTTCTTCTTTTTGATTTTAATATTAATTCTTCATTAAAGTAGTTTAGGTCATTCTAAACTTCTAAATCTCCTTATCTCTTCCTCTCCTTTCTTTTTGGGGGGAGGAAGTGCCATCTGTCAGTCTGGTTTTGGTAAATTCGGCTGAAACCATGACAGAGGTCTATATTGAGTGTAGATTCAATGACCCAAGATATCCTACGTCACTAAAAATACCCTCTTGCCTCTAATTTAATAAAAGACAAACAAAAAAAATCTATTTCTTAATATTATTATATATATAATTTCTCATTCATTTTTACAGAACCAGCTGCTTAGTATTATATAATTATATCAGCTATCTGCTTATTTCATAGTAATATGTGGAAACTGCTAAGAGGGAAACACCAGAGGAAATGAAGAAAACATGGTAAGATGAAATTCATAAAATTTGAAGGAGACTAGTGAAATTTATGCTATCTAATAGAAATCTAGGATCATTTGAGTTGCCCTATGAATCCACATTGTACATCTATGAGTGGTCAACTGAAATGAACCTGGAATAAATTTCTCAAATGTAGGCACTGGATTCAACAATATATGAGTAGATATTCAATACTGTTTTCTACATTTTTGAATGTACTGCTTAGCCTTCACTTGTCACTCCTGCTGCACAGTGCCTTGGCTATCCTATCTGACCTGTGCAATCTCTGCTAGACCTGTGTATATGCCTTGGATATTCTAAGACATCTCATATGGCACTTGAATATTAAAAACTTACTTACATGTAAACACCTGAGTTTTGTCCAGTTTAGTTCTGAACAGGATCCTACCCCTAAAATTTTAGGGGTAGACTGTGTACAGGGAGAAAATATATGTCATAAAGGCTCATAAAAATTTCTGAATATGGTGGGCAAAGGAGGGATACTTAAAGACAGTCACAGCTCCAGCTTTCCTCTGGAACTACCCCAAATAAGTCAATGCTTAAGGCAGATCTTTATCGGTTCACACCTCTGGGTCAGAGAAATGATCGACTAGAACTTTTAAGACTTTCACAATTTGGAAAAAAAATTATGAACCTTTCACAACATAAAAAATATAACCTCACTATTCAATTCAAAAAGAACTCAAACTTCAGTATCTCGTAGCTCTGGAAGGTATTATTCCTAGAAATTATGTTCTTCAGAAATTCTGGAAGCACTGCAAACAAGCAGCTGAGGGAGCTGGGACTGTTTAGCCTGGAGAAAAGGAGACTTAGGGGAGACCTTACCACTCTCTACAACTATGTGAAAGGAGGCTGTAGCAAGGGGTCAGTCTCTTCTCCCCAGTAACGCGTGATAAGACAAGAGGAAATGGCCTCAAGTTACACCAGGGCCGGTTTAGATTGGATGTTAGGATAAATTTCTTCACTGAAAGGATTGTCAAGCATTGGAACCGGCTGCCCAGCAAAGTGGTTGAGTCACCATCCCAGAGCTATTTAAAAGGCTTCTAGATGTGGTGCTTAGGGACATGGTTTAGTGATGGACTTGGAAGTGCTAAGGTAATGGTTGGACTTGATTATCTTAAAGGTATTTTCCAACCTAAATGATTCTATGATTCTATGAATATTCATGCAAAGAGGATGTTAGAGTAATTTGATGTTCATTTTCTGCAACCATGTCAAATGCTTTCTAACTATTAATATATTATATACTTCTGCTTCTACGGTAGTAATATAAAGCCTTTAGGACAGCATTAAACTGATCTAACTTTCAATGCCTGCAATGAAATAAAAGAAATGCGTAAGTGGTGTTTCTCTCTTTTGATGATAACTGGAACACAAGGATGGGATTCATATGCCTGCACATGGGCATCTCATCTCATTTTTCGTGCTGCAGTTTAAGGACGTCCTATATGATCTCTGCAAATACAAGCACTTAGGTGCAAATAACAATACATCATGCCAGTGTCATATTGAAGGTTGGCTAACTAAACTCTGCAGATGTGAAAATGGTAACAGAGTGCAGGAAATAATTTTGCCACATACTTTACAATGGAATATAGGATATCTTCTTGTCTTGTCTTTCTGTTCTTCATTCTTTGTCTTAAGTACCTCACAGAGATATATGAGATATTTCAGTAAATTTGAGATAACTGCAGGAGGCTGAAAATTATGACACAGAAGACATAAAGACTTCCAGAATAACAGCTAGAGGTTTAGGAGAATAACCGCTGAAACATCAAGTAGCACCAGATATGCAGCGTTAGGTAACAGAATCAAGGTCTAATTCTTGAGCAAAGTAGGTTCAATTTGTTTGCCTCAAAATAGGCACCTGAGATGCTCTAGTGCTATCATCCTGTCGAGCCTCCAGCTGATGATCAGTTAAGGTCTGAATACCGTATTAGCATAAGGAGTGATGCTTCAACTTCCTTGTGGTTTCTCAGCTATGAGTAAAAAAGCGTGCAAAATAAATTGATCCAGAGGCATAAAAAAAACCCCCAACTGACTCTAATGGCTAATGATTCTGGCATTCTTCAGAAAACACAGAAAGTCCTAGATCTTGTTCTTTCCATTTATAACTTTTTCATTTTTTTAAAGTGTTGGAAAAAAACACATAAGCAGTCTTAAGACCAGAGACTGGAATTCCCGTCTTTAGAGCCAAGTGAATTATATTGTCTTCCACTTCATGAAGTCCACATTTTTGGCTGATTAGTAGCCTAATTTGCATACAGGAGACCAAAAGCACTCCAAGCCTAATTATTTTATTTTCTTCCTAGTACTATTTTTGCACTTATATTAAGCAATCAGTAAATAACATTGTAGGAAACAGTCTTTGTAGGACTATTTATGCACATACACCAAGCGGTGGATATGTAACAGTCTAGAAAGCAGTCTTCTATTTCATTAGTCTGGAATCACCCTCAGACTTGCTAACTGTTCATCTAGCCCTGCAGCCATAGCAATTGCAGCTGCATGGCAGTTTAGCACTAAAAAAGTTAAATTAGAGATTATCCTTCTAAGTCAATCAGCAGAAAGATAGCAAGAATGATTGATGAAAGAAATACTTTACTTGGATTCAAATTTCTTCAGGATTAGAAGAACATTGATTTCAAACTTTGCTGGGTCTGCCTCGGATGGAGTTAACTTTATTCATACCAACCTGCATGACATCATGTTTTAAATGTTATTTTTAGATCAAAATTTTGTTGATAACACACAATGTTTTGTTGTTATTCGTTATAACTAAATTAATATTATGAATATCTGAAATTAATTAATTCCAGATTAATTAATTAGTTCATTATTAATATTTTCACAGCATCACCACTTTCTCTGTTTCTCAGTCCGCCCCCTTCCAGAGAGTAGGCTGGGGGTCAGCAAGAAGTTAGGAGCGGACACAGCCAGGAGAGCTGACACAAATTGATCAAAGGGGCATTCTATGCCATATAACATCATACTCAGCAATAAAAAAAGAGGGGGAAACGGAGAGTGTTTGTCTTCCAAGGTAGCTGTTGCTCAGAGACTGGCAGTATACCAGTCTGCTTGTGGGAGGCAGTGAGTAATTACCTTTGCATCACTTCTTTGTTTTTTTTTTTTTTTTTTTTTTTTTTTATTTTTCTTTCACTTCTTGAATTGTCTTTATCTCAACGCACAAGTTTTCACTTTGCTTTTCCTATTCTCTCCCTCATCCCAGTGTGAGTAGGGGAATGAGCAATGATCTGTATGGGTATTTAGATGCTGGCCGTTGTCAACCCACAACACAGACCTTCTCCTTTGCTTTCTGCACAGACCAAGAGTTCCAGATAAGTCTCAAGAGAATGTACCTAGGAGTGTGTACTGGGGAAAGAAAGGAGGGAAGGAAAGTCAGCAACAACCTTATCATGGACTAGTTTTGTTACTCCTACCTGTTTTCCTACTGAAGAATCCTACCATACCTGAGCGAAGAATTGGATTTCAAAAATAGCCCTCATGACCAGCTGGTGGAATGCGAACCCCTAAAGACCTCAAATACTCTAAGAGTTTCAAATCAAACTTCTAAGTGTTCCATCCAGGAACTGGGAATTAATTACACTACTTTAGTTTCTAATCCTTCTCTGTTATATTTATTTATTTATTTACTTGTTTATTTAATTTACCACCATTTTCTTCACTCCTATTGAGGCTGCTAGCATGTAACAGCTGGTGACATTTGTGTCTGAGTCCATACCCTTGTATTTTTATCAGCTAGAGTAGTAGACCTAATGATTCATTACTCAGTCATATGTATCTAGTACAAGAAGTCCAGGATTCAAGGCTTAGCCTGAACCATCATACAGCTTCCATCTGTAAACTGTTCATCTTCTAGGAAGTGGAAAGCAAAGAAATTCATGTTATATTAAGGCATTCTGTTCACCCAAATATCTTGTGATCTGATTTCAGTAGTTCCATTAGTTTTCATCAGACTAAAAGGAAGGGGTCTTGACATGAATCGTTAATTATATAAAATACTCAAATTCTGTAATTCCTATCTACATTGCTTGTTTCTCCATTGCTCTTAATCAAGCTGTACTCAAGAAAGAAGGATTATTTTATGACCATTTTGCTTTTTACTTTGTGTTTTCACTATGTATAAATCAGCTCTTAATGAATAAAATACAATTCTTAAGATGAAATAAATGCTCTTAATATTGGCTTGATGGAAAATTATTTTTTAAATTGAAAAATCATAACAAACGAGGTTCAGTAGATTTTATTATTTTTCCATGTTTGTTTTCTATAGTGAATTTGTATACCACTGAATTGTCACTGAATTGTGCAATAAGAAGCCTCTTTTTTTGTCTTGCATTCTTAAAACTCTGACAAATAATAATAAATTTCCACTAACATTAAAACTATATTGTCTGAACATTCCATACACAGCAGCTGAGCAAATGCCATAACATCATTTTGAAAATGTGCATAAGAATAAGTAAGTTTAACATTCTTCTTTCCATAGCAAATAAAAATTTAGAAACAAACTGAATCATTTCTGTAAGGAAACATAGATTATAAATCAGCTTAAAAAACCCTGAAATGATTCCTGAATTTAAGAAAAGATGTACATTGATTTTCTGAATGAGACCACATTTTTTAAATGAAATATTAAAAAACAAAAAGTCATCACAATTAAGTTACTAATATTAAACTTCAAGTTATAGTGAAGGACACTTCACTAACACAGCTATATTCTGCTTGTAACCTAACACTCTCAGCTACATGTAACTAGGTCTGCAGAGCACTTAAAACCAATTGATAAAGGAAGGAGGTAGAAGGATGTCTAGGTAAGATGCATGACTCGCCGTTCTACTGTCGTCCTGGAGTGATCTACACAAACCTTTTGATCAACCTATTAAAATGGGTACCTGTGTAGTGGGTTTAAATTACTGGACATGCATATGGTGAAATTTCAGATGTTATGGGGTATCAAAGTTATCTGCACAGTGCTAACTGAGAGCTTTAGAGAGACATTCAGCATTCTGAACAGCATATAGAAGGTCATTCATGATGAGCTCATATATTTCAAATGTCACTACAGGCTTATGTTTGTACAGCTGAGTCTCAACCTTCATGCCTATTTTAGAGGGAGCTGAGGTACTATGTATGGCTGACATGGAGTCAACTTTTTCATCACCGCCCATATGGTGCTGTGTTTTGGTTATATTACTAAAATAGTGCTCATAATACAACAGTGTTTTTGTTACTGCTGAAAAATGTTTGCATAGGGTCAAAACTTTTTATTTTTCCCACTCCGCCGCCTGCAGCAAGAAGGCTGGGGGTGCACAAGAAACTGTGAGGAGACACAGCTGGGACAGCTGACCCCACCTGACCAAAGGGATATCCCATACCATATGACTTCATGATCAGCAATAAAAGCCGGGGAAAAGAAGGAGGAAGGGGAGATGTTTGGGGTTATGGCATTTGTCTTCTGACATAACTGTTACACATGATGAGGCTCTGCTTTCCAAGAAGTGGCTTATAGCCTCAGAACAAAACATTTAATCACAAACAATTATCTTTCACAAATGGATTAAAATAATTGTTGACATTAAAACTATATTTTCCAAAATGATCAGTCTGAGGTTAGTGCATTGGATTTTTTTAAAAAAATTTTAAGGTGCCATCATTAAAAAATAAAAATTTTCCATATCATTATTAATTTATTCCCTGAATCTCACCCTTTATCTTTCGTAAAGCCAAATAAACCACTACTCACAGTTCCTGAAAGTAAAGCAAACATTACACTCCAGAACAATATACACTGACATAGACAAATGAGTTATCTTGCTGTAGGAAGAGCCAGCCAGGAGATAAATTGCCATTGTTCAATCACATCAGAACAAACATTTAGAAATTTTGATAACCATGTTTGAATGCTGCTCTATGAAATGACATGAAATATATTTTCTTGTCTTAAAGTATGTGCCTCAGCAACTGAGCTGAGGTTACTAAAATGTTGTATTTTGATTCCTGACTGAATGAAACACAAAAGGTCTGTGTGGCCTTTACAGGAATGTATTTTGCACTTTCAAACCAAGAACCTATAGTTCAACTAGGAATTCTTATATCAATCAAGACAAGTTGACTTTCAGATTTTATCACTGCTGTTAAAAAAATATACAAAATCTTGACAGAATTAAACCCCCTATATAGTGAACTGTTTAGTTCATAACATTTTACAGCACAGGGGTAAGAGTAAGGTATGAAGGAGTGAAGTTGGGTGGGGAGAAAGTGGGGTTTTTAAATTTTTAGTGTATTTTTCACTACCCAAATCTATTTTAATTTTTCTAAAGTTGGGTGTGTTTTGCCCACGATGGTAACTGGTAAGCAATCTCCCTGTCTTTATCTTGACCCATGAGGTTTCTCATCCTATTTTCTCCCCCTGTTTTGTTAAGGAACATAAGTGATAGAGCAGCTAGGTAGGCATCTGGCTGCTGGCCAGGATTGATTGATGCACCACACCCTGCTGTTTTGTCACTCCAGAAGATTTAAGGGTAGTAAAAATTCCCTCTAAGGATCACGAATTGTGAATATGAGACTTCTTCCAGTTATTGGAAGAAGTCATCATCATCTTCTTCCTGAGCAGGCAGTCTTTAGCAGACATCCATCAAGATAGTACCCATATAGATAGTCTGTGCGTCAATCCCGACTTACAAAGTTTTACCTGGCTTACCATTCCATCCCTAGGTAAAGCTTCACGCATTCTTACATACAGGGCATGTCTCCCTGCTGCCTTTCTGCCTGTCCTTTGTAAAAAGCCTATATCAATCTATCGCAACACTCTAGCTGTGTGAGCTATCCTATCATGTCTCTGTAATCCCAATGAGGTCTTAGCCCTGCAACTGTTCCCAGACATCTAATTCCATAATGTTCCCTATGCATTGTGCATTAGTACACAGGCATTTCAGAGAGGCACACAGTGGTCATAAATTCCCAGAAAAAGTGTGAGAGCTTCTTCCATTGTGCTGCCCTCTCATCACTTCCTCATTTATGCAGATACATTTGAGGTAGGCTCCCTTCAGCCTTATTATGCTGAATATGAAGTTTCTCTTGTCCACGTCACCCTGGCCCTTTGTTTGACAATACAGTCCATCATTTCCTCACTACTGTATGGGTTGTCAACTCCTATCTGTACTGTTCCTACTTTAAAGCTCACCTCCCCTTGTCAGTCACCCTGTTGGCAAATATGTTTTGTCCCTACTTGGCCAGGTGGATCCTGCCTTTCTTAGCAGTCCTCAAAGGCAGTTTCACAGTTGTAAAAGCTAAGTTGCTGCTGTCAGCAGCAGCCATGCAACCTGTTGTTGACCCACAGGATGTGTCCACTCCTTAATAAGCCTTTTCCTCTTGCTGACAGAATAGAAGTAAAAGACACCTGGGCCTTTATGCCCTCGACTTTTGCCTCCATGCAATTTCTCTTGATATGCTCCATGTCTCCTTTGGCAATATATTTGCTCCCACACAGAAGAAAAGCAGGGAGTAATGGTCCAGGAAGTGGACCAAAGAATACATTTCAAAGAAGAGGCTTATCACTGGAAGAATATCTTGACAGTTACAGTTTGGGTTGGTACTGTCATGTGCAAGTCCAGGTCTGACACAGGCAACTACATTTTAACATAAAATTAGTATCTATACAATTAACAACGGGTGATTAGAGACAGTTCCTTGATGCATATTCTGGCTATTCTAATTGCATTCTCAAGCACTCTCCACTCTCTGTCTGTACATAGAGTTTATTTACTTGGTGCCAGACTACATGTTTCATAAGTATTGTGCGTGATTGTTGTGATATAAAATCTTCTTGTAGATCTAATATTTAGATCGTAATCAACAAGTCAAATAAAATGGCTTTAGGATGTCTTATTTACCTCTGAACTTTCATTAGAACTCACAGTCCAGGTTTCAATGCAGCCAAATGAAAAAGTTGTCTGTATTGATAATGGATTTCATTAAAATGGATCGTATAGCAAAATACACCAGAGGAAACATTTAGTTGCTGTAGTTTACCATGACTTTATTAAGTTAATTAAAGTTGCAATAGTACTAAAGTCAAAATAAGTTCATGTTAAAGACTGAATTAACAAGTCAATAAATTCAAAATACCAACCCATCGAAGTAATACAGAAAGTAAACAAATAAAACCCCGAGTTTGACACCTATATGAACTATTCTATGTTAATCTTGTTCAAGTAGATTAAAGGAAGGAACAGGTGTTTTTGCAGGCTTTTCTTTCACAGTAACGTATCTGTAATTTTAGCTGATGCAGTCGATATCTGGAACTGGTTATAGACAGGCACTTCAAATGTAAATGCCAGTTGTGCTCTTCAACACATCCCAAAATAATGATGGTCCGTTGCATAAAATAACTAGTAAAAGAGAAATTCTGAGAAAACATAAAATAAAAACATACAAAATGGAGTACTAATTAAGGATACTTTTCAGGAAAATATATGTCTGAATAGAATAGCAAATCATGAAGGATTTTTGGAGATTACTATATGGAAAACTGAAATATATTTTTCAGTAATTTCTCTGAAGAAAGACTGAAAATTAAACACAGGCAATATTTTTAATTATAAGATTCAAATACGTTGGGACAACGTATTTGTGGATACCCCATCCCTGGAAGTCATTAAGGCGAGGCTGGATGGGGCTTTGAGCAACCTGCTCTAGTGGAGGTGTCCCTGCCCATGGCAGGGGGGTTGGAACTTGATGATCTTTAAGGTCCCTTCCAACTCTAACCATTCCATGATTCTATGATTCTATGTTTCTATATGGCCTAAATCAATTTTCAGGAAAAATAACCTTCTAGCTTAAAAAACAAAACAAAACAAAACAAAACAAACCCCAACAAACCAGCACATGCATTTGTATTTCTCCCACAAACACTCTGTTAACTTTAAAATTCAGCTTACATTAGAACATTTATTTCCAATTGTCAGTAGTTGTGAAATTCATTCTCTGACCCCCAAATGCTTGATCCTGGAAGAACTTCAAATTACTTTTCTATTAAATATCACTGAATTCGTGCCTGTCTAAAAGAT
The DNA here is from genome assembly GCA_002844005.1 of Limosa lapponica baueri. Classification (NCBI taxonomy): domain Eukaryota; kingdom Metazoa; phylum Chordata; class Aves; order Charadriiformes; family Scolopacidae; genus Limosa; species Limosa lapponica. The sequence continues at coordinate 233,992 of KZ505945.1, read as the reverse complement.
TAGAAGAAGATGTAGTAGAAATTCTTTCTACCTGGCCCTTCTATTATTGCAGAACTATCCTGAGACATGCCCAAAATAAGCACTTCTTCTTTTCAGCAGAATGACAGCATGGCAAAAAAAGGCCCATGCTTAACATATAAGCTTATCTGTGTGGTTTACATCTCCTTCTTGTTTGCTATAAACAGATCTTAATATGGCTTGCAGACTAGGTCATGTGAATTGTACATAATACTATTCCCTCCCATATAAGCATGGGTGTACTGAGCTTTCCTGGAATTTCCTTCCAATTATAACTAATAAAAACTTTTCCTTTCAGACACCAGCACAAAATAGATATAATGAACTGAGACTCCAGATCTGAAAACAAAGTAAATAATCCTTACCTGCTAACTTAACTTATATCAACCATCCGAATTACAAAAAATTACCCAAATGGATTACATGCTGTGTTTAAAACAGGCTCACTTTCATTTCTGTGGAGGTACTTCCCTATTGCTGGCTTGCAACTTCTGCCTTTTGACTAAACAATGAAAACGAGAACCTAGTGACTGACATTAAGAAGTGTGTTATACAATCCTCTACTTTGATAAGAAGACAATAGTTCTTTAGTTTAAGAAAAAGCAATTCTGTTTCAGCCACTTCCCTCAAGATTTCATTTGTCTTTGAGAGCACTCCAATGGCCTTCATCTTTTCAGTCTTCCCAGTTTTTCTGTTCTTTTCTTCATAGTTACCTTAATTATAAAATCCTGCTTTGACTATAAAATGTTTCTTTTATGTGTTTCCTCTTTTAGATTTAGGAGATACGTTGACCCACTTTAATTTGCAGTATTAAATCACTTTGTTTCCATAAATTGCTATTAAAAACAAAAAAAAA
>KZ505945.1:213387-225917 GCA_002844005.1 Limosa lapponica baueri | reverse complement strand
CTACATTCCCTGTTAAAGAGTCCTTCCCCATCTCTCCTGTAGACCCCCTTCAGGTACTGGAAGGCCGTTATATTCTCTACAACATTATTACATCTTTCCATTAATAAGGTTAAAGAATTAGCTTTTAAAATAGTATCCAGTAACAGATTCCTAGTTTTACTGTTAAAGTTTTACTGCTAAAACATATTTGCATGCTTTTAATAGTTTGACTATTATTATCATTGTGAGCTGAGTGACAGTAATATTTAGAAAAACTTCTTTCTAAACCAAAGCTTGCTTAAACTTGTAAGGATACTTGAGTTTCTTTAACCAGCTACTCTCTTCTTTTATATTGTATCACTACAGTGATGCTCACGCCTTTCCTTAATACCAGCAAACTTTTAAGTTAATTCTAATGAACTTTGAAAATTAATTAATTGGACTGACTTAACCCCTTTATGGAACTTTTTTTCCTATTAAGTGTCCTTAATATGATTTAGCTTAATTTATTTTCAAAATAGATGAACTTAATTCATATTAAGCTTATTCTGAAACTAAATGAAAATACCCACATAAAGATGTTATGTAGTTTAATTACCCTGTATCATTATCATGGTTTCTGTGTAGACAGGGTCTTACTTTCAGGGTCACTTCTTAGCTGTTAATGGTGGTGTTGGTTTGTTGTTTTTTTACTTTTTAAGTATGACAAGTTGACACACATTCATCTGTAAATGTGGTGAAGATCATTGGGACTTTAAAGGTAAAAAGCTAGCAGGAAGCTGCATAATCATGTAAAGTTTGTCCTTGGTGTCATTGTCCACTGCTCATTACAAATACATCCAGTAGCGTTGAGATGCAGAAAGACAGCTCCTGAATTACATAAAAGTAATCTCATTCAGAGTTTAGGATATCATTAGTGGAGTCTGAGAACAATTTCAGTATGCAAATTATATAGAAAACTACAGTAAAATTCAGTGAATCATGAGGATGATACTTTCTTAAAGCTTTTTTGGCAGTTAAAAAATGTCTCTTAAAGTGGCTCTTCTTTCTTTCTATTTGTCCTTCTTGAAATTCAAAATGTTCCAGTCAGCTCGCTCCTCCAGCCTGCTGAGGTCCTGGTGAATGGCAGCCCTGCTTTCCAGTGTAGCGACTGGTCCCCCCAACAGTATTCATCATAAATCTAGTTCAGCTTCTTGTGTTTTTCTTACAAAGCTCTTCAATAATTTGCAGTGAGAAATGATAATAATTTTTCATACATTTTGTTCTGGAATTTTAGGGATATGCTCACTTACTCAGAGGAGAGCTTTCCGGTCTGAGTATTGACCTACCTTACATTTATATGCATATCTAAATGTAAATCAAAGTATGTAGATTTATAATTGCATAGAAGGTACACAGTTCTGCAACATCACTGCAGAAGTGTTACTTGTTCCCATTTTGTGGTCATTCTCTGTAAATAATATTATCATCAGCCAGAACTTTCACATACAGAAATATTTCTGCTGGCCACTGTAAAACCTGGAAGAATGCTCATGAATTTCTTTGCAATTTGTTGACTGCTCTTTGCTGGTGGATTTCCCATATAACATTGAATCAAGCTATATATGTCAGGATTTATTGAGTACTTTTCAAAATGGAATGATGTAACGTTCTAAAATATATTCAGTATATTATGTGAAGATAATCAAATTGCAAGAAGAAAAGGTACAGAAATAATAAACTTTTTGTTTACTAAAGAATAGAGACACAAAGCCAGAAACTTTCAGTATCATATTTACAAATTTGAACTGAACATAAAAATGTAAAAATATGCCAATTATGCAAGGGTAATGTGTTTTCCATATATTTTTTTTTACACGAGGAATTGACAGGACTGAAATGACGTCTGAATACTAATCCTAAACTATAGTTAGCTTATTTCCACAAATTTCAGAATAATCCTGAGGCTAATCACATTGAAACCAGCAAGGCATCTGCTAAAATGAAAATGTGTTTCAGAATAGTGTTGAACCAAGTGTGACATCAGGACAGTAGCAACCACTGTATTTAGGAGATTTGCAATGAGGCTTGCAGAAAAGTGAGCGTGTGGAAATCAGGGAGTCACTCCAGCTGGAAGGGACCTTAGGAGCTCAGTTGGTATGAAAACATCTAGGGATGAACTAAGGATAGTAAAGTATACAATTAAAGTCACAGGTATCAGTAATACACAAATATTAGAACTTTTAAAACTTTAGTCTTTAAGTCATGGAAGATCCTAAAAAGTATTCTTGACTATATACAATTCCAAAATGAAGTTTGCAAGAATTATAGGGAGATGATACCTCCACAGAGTATAGTAACTACGTACCTGTATAATATCTCCTTTCTGAAAAACTCTTAGTTTACCTCAAGGTAAAGGTTACAAGACTTTTTAGGTAGTAAATTTCAACAATTAAAAAAACTAGGAAATGATTCATGAAAGCAGCCCACTGTAGGATAGTCTTCAGTAATGTGACCATATATTTCCCTCTTTCAAGGAAAATAAAAATATTGATTTCTATTCTCCATATTTATGATGCTGACAAACTGTAACATATAATGCAAACTGTTCCTCATTTCTGAAAGTAAAAGTATTCATTTCTGCAAGGTTATTACTGCAGCAGTTTCGGTACTTCATTTGACAGCCTTACAAAGATCACTATATGCTCAAAATACTCCTTTAATACTAAACAATATTCTGCATTTTCCCATTTCCAGTTGCTGAGATACAGTAAAAGGAAGGGAAAGCAAAAAATTGTAGGAGGTACAGATGGCATACATTTTTAAAGTACTACACATTTTTACTTATATTTCAAAGGATATCGTAGAAATGTACTGTTAGGTCCCGGTCCGATTTTTGGTCCGGAAGGGGTTCGAAATGATTCCGGGGGAGCAATTAAGACACAAATGAGGTCAGATGCTGTTTACTATAGTTTTACCATTGTTACATATTGTTACGCTAAATGGCTATAAAGAAAAGGTGGAGGTATAAGAAAGGAGGAAACGAGAAGCGAAACTTCAGAGACCTGCAAGAAATAGTATATCACCACCACGATCGGTCCACACGATGGCTTGACGATCCTCTAGAATCAACAGCGTCCCATTGATCTGCAATTCTCAGGCCTTCGCAAGGGTGAGGGTCGATGGTGGTGAGGGGTCCCAATTGCAGTGGGATATAACAGTAATTTATAGCTCCCGTTGACTCGTAGTTTGACCAATTAATGTGACCGTTACCTGTGCTCATCCAATCATTGTCCGACACGGTTGCTGCATGACAGCCCCCTTGCCTCTGCTGGACAAGCAGTGCTGGGCCTTGCAAGGCAGACAAGTTTTCAGGGCAGAGGGTACAGTTGTTCTGAGAACCAAGGACATACGTTCTTTGTTATCGGTACACTGGTGACAGAAGTCCTGCGGCAAGCGAGCTTTGAGGTATCTTCTTTTTCTGTCGGGTCCTTACATGTACTGGCTGTACAATGTAAAGCCTCCTGCATATTTAGTCTTACGATGTTTCTTGTTGAGCACAGAGAAAACAAGGAGTATAAAATTAATGAATATCTGTGATTTAATGACTTACCAATATAAGACATCTAAAGAACAAATAGAGAAATACAGTCGTGTTCCCTGGGAAAGATTCCAGTTCAACCACAAGACCTTTTGTCTTCAAGATTCCCTCATCACCTGCTCCATTTTCTAACTCTTTAGCCAGGGAGGATACAGGAGAGTATTCCTGAACAACATTTGCTGTCATTGTTTATAACATTCAGACTTCTAATTCTGCTTTTTTTCTCTTCCTTGGTTGCTTCCTGTCTTCCTCTTCCCACCTCTCCAGTTTCTTCCCGTCTCCTGCAGCCTAGCAGGACAGTCTTTAATTGAGAACACCAATGTTCTGCCATAAAAAGCTGATCGAGTAAGTGTCCAATCTGATTCATATTTCCAGCCAAGGACTTTGATGGGCACAGAATAAGGAGCATTCTGTAGATAAAAATTACATATGTTAGTATAAAGCAAATATCTGAGTAAGATAATTGACCTTAACTTAGGAGCATCTTCTGTTTTGTGAACTTGTGCATAGCTTTAGGACACAAATATTTTAGGAAGGAGAATCTTTATAATTTAAATACTGCTAAGATGAAATTGTATGTGCTTTACTGAAAATTGTGAATCTTTTCGTGGGGATGTATGAATCCTGATTCACATTTTGAAACATTGACAGTGTTTTAATTTTTAATTTATGATACATTGTGTTTTGGGATGAAATGTTGCTGAATATGGGAACTAGAATTACAACTTCACTATGTAAAATTTATATTTTTTTTTAAAAAGTACTTCAAATAAATTTGTTTGCTTATTTGGTGATTCATGCTTGCTTAACCACATATTCTGGTTAAATTGCTTAATATACTTCGTAGAAATTTTAATGTAATTTCATTTTTCATTATTTTCATAATTAGGGTTAAAAAATTGTTGAAATGTTACTCTTTTTGACTTTTTACTTTAGTCATTGAAATATATCACTGATATATAATGGATAAATCTCTATATAGAAGTGCAATTATCAAAACTGTTTTGTCCCTTAAAACACAATATTCCAAACAGTGTAAATGTACACTTAAAGACCTTAAATGGATTTGAGGATTTCAGTTTTGGAAAGCTGTATCTTATGAAGACAGAAAATAGTATCAGGGAGCCACACTTCATGCAGTACTGAGTTATTACATAATTTATAGACTAATTATTTCCGACTCTACTGTGTGTAAAAAAGGAGCATAATTACTCAGCAAGTGTTTCTTAGCTTTAGCTGTTTCATCATTTATTGAACAAAATGAGTGCTGGTTGCCTGAATATTGTAAAGTTCTCTCTTTGCTTGAGATTTATTTGTTTTTAAAAAGTGATCTAGTATTTTTGTCTTCACAATTAGTTCTGCATTATATGCTCATTTTCCCTAATCAGATCCTAACTTATGATACAGTATACTGTCCCAGTTTGAAGTAAAACAGAACCAATTTTCTGTTCTGTAATTTTACATCTTAGCTAGGCCTCCTCTAACTCTCTGAAATTAAGGGCATATTGTGGAGAAAACTGCTCGTTCTCAGAATGATAAGACCAATGTTTGAGCTACATGCCAAGGTATGGTATGCAGAGAGGCCCCTGCTTATACTTATTGCTATAACAATCAAGGTCAGCCGATTTCGTCATTTGCCCCATTAGAGGGTCGGAAATGTAAAAACGTAGAGGGGTCACATCTGTGGGGAGGAGTGGACAAGACAGGTGACCCAAACCTGACCAACTGGTGTATTCCATCCTATCTGACCCATGCTCGGTACAAAAGCTGATGGGATCGAAAGGTCAACTCTCTTTCTTCAGTGGCCGACGTCCAAAGAGGACTCTGTCTGTTCATCTACCTTTGATTCCAATCCGTGTGTTCCTGACTCCAGAGCTGGAACCCCATCCATTGCTGAATCCAGTCTAGGACTTCCCCAGTGCCTGCTGGTGATGTGACTGTCATCCTGGGAGCTTGGTACGGTTTTGTATATATTGTATCTACTTCATTATTTTCTTCTTTTTAATTTTAATATTAATTCTTCATTAAAGTAGTTTAGTTCATTCTAAACTTGTAAATCTCCTTATCTTTTCCTCTCCTCTCTTTTTGGAGTGAGGTGGGGGAGGATGGGGAAGGGCCATCTGCCAGTCTGGTTTTGGTAAATTCAGCTGAAACCACGACCTACACCAATTTATGTAGAAAGCAATCATAAAAATGAGTATGTTCCTTTAGATAAAGCACACCTTGCAATACATATAAAACCATCAAGACTACAGGGAAATTTCAGGCTTTGTTATACTTGCAACGATGACATTACAAAATGATGGTTTTTTTCTTGCTTCCAAAGTTTAATTGATATAGAAAATGAGGGGGTGGTACCTATCCTGCCTTAGATGCACTTCAACTCCTGTTGCCCAGCTGTCTTACTTCCTATGTGCATCTGTCTGTCTGATCCTGATATAATATTTTTAATAATAAATTCTACTGAACTGCCAAAAATGTGCATGATACAAATACATATATTAAATATATGAAGATATACATATTAGATATACACAAAATGTTTTAAAACAGAAATCAACCATTATTAGAGTTGCAGAGTTAAGCCTTACAAGCTCGGGAATTTTTTTAATTAACCTTTCAATGCAAACTAAATTCACTTCCTCTTGTCTATAACTTCTAATAAATTAAAGTACATAATTAAACATATTGGGGTTTTTTTTCATCCTGTCCTGCAAATGAATGCAGGAGACTATTGCAGACTCTTGCTCGTACTGAATATTTTCTGTATACATGTGTAGTAAAAAAGGAGACTGCAGAGAGAGAATTAGTAAAATCAGCTCCAAACCATCTAGAACTGGTTTTCTTCATCTTACTTCTCCTCTTCTGTGGCAGTCATATTTTTTATTTTCTAGGCAGGAATATAGGGGACCAGAAGGAATCTTTTATGCCCTTAAATCCAGTTATATGCCAGTTAAGGAAAGAAATCACTGCTGGCAAAAAGACAATCTGCATTGTAATATAAGCTGGTTTGTCCTTTCTACATCTAGTAGTGGTTTATTTTCACCTCCATCGTTCAGAAACTTTCTTTTCCTTTCCAGTATAAATGTATCCCAAACAAGTATATACTCATACATCCTTCTATCAACATGGTTTATTACCCTACATAAGAATTCTTTGTCACTGGAGCTTATCCCATGCATATTTAAAGATACCCATTAGTATGTATTTTTACCTTTCTTAGCTGCTTACATAAACTGTGTCTTGACTTGTGATTGCAATGTATTCTATGACATGTAGAAGGTTTCAGAAACTGGAAAGTATTCCCATGTCTCAGAGAGTATCAGCTGATACACTCTTTCTTAGTAATATCTTAAAGAAAAATTCAGAACTTGTAACAGAAGTGGTTTTTTGTCCCCTAATGCATGACCTTCCTTTCTGTATTATTAAATTTCCATTCATTTCTATTCCTCCCACCCTCAAGATCATCCAATTCTTCCTATAGCATTCAATCCTTTTATATATTGATCTAACTCTTCAGCAAACCCATCTTCAGCAAATTTCATCAGCATTTCCAATTCTTCTGCCAAGGCCATTAAAGAAAAATTCAATCAATCTCAGAACTGATCTTTAAGAAAAACTTCAGGTATCTTTCTCCATTTATTCCCCTCTCTTTATTTCTTCACTCACTTCTTAGACTGATCATCACTTTCAGCATTTTACATGAAATTTCTACAAGCGAGACAGTATCTACTAAAGTTGGTATTCTCAGGATTTACCACATTTCCTATGCTAAAAGAAACTAAAAATCTTATCCAAGAACAATATTTTTATTTGGCTTGCCTAGCACAGCCTGCCTTTGTAATACTCCTGATGGAGTTTATTCTGTTCTTCATTCATCCTCAGTTTGAATATCCTGTGGTTTTGTCCCTCTTAATTTTAAACTAAACTTAGTTTCATAGTGAGACTGGACTAATAGGTTTGCATTTACCTAGGTAACTTTTTCTCCATTTCTACTAAAAGCTGTTACACTGGAAGTACAATAGTCATATGAGAACCAATAGACATAACGATTCTTATAAATTTATCTGCAATAAAGCACGTCAGTTTTTTTTTCAGAATTCTGAAATCAAAATTCTCTATGTCTCCAAGCTGAGTTTTCGTTACATTTGGAGTCATATCTATTCATATCAATATGTGTTTACTTTTAAAGTCTAGGTTATCCATAATATCTCTCTCATCCTCAGTGCATAAATGCTTTTGTGGGTTCTTGTCTGATTGTTTGTTTTTATCTTTATATATTTATAACTAATGAAAAAATTTCATTCATTAAATTGCCTTGTCAAGTACAAGTCAGATTGACTTAACAATTTTTGGGGATTTTCAGTTTTCACCTGGACTTCCGATACTCCATATACCCCAGTTTCAGAGTGTGCAGACTTCCCCAACTGTTGTAAAATTCTTGTTTAGTCACAATATCATTATAAAGTAATTATTTATTCCTTTAGGTCTTGGAACTTTCCCTACAAGCTTGCTCTCCCTTCTTGCTTGCAATTACAATCCCAAGCATAGCATCTGCAGATTTGATTCAAAACAATTACAAAACTCCTCATTTAAGCTCTGCATTTGACTTCAGCAAGGTTTTAGTAACTTCTTATATTTCATAGTAACACATCAGCAGAAGTAAACAAATTATCCCAGTGTTTCCATTATTTGAGAGACACTTATGTTTAAACCTTCAGTTTTATGTGTTTAGTTTGCCAGGTATATGAGAAATAAAAAAGAATTTGAGCTGAATTTGAAAGCACAGAACTTGATTCTCGCAAACTTTTATCTCAGGTTTTCACCTGTAAAATCCATTTATATTTGTGCTGCATGACAACATAAATGATGTAAGAATAAAGGATGTTTTTCATAAGTTCAAAATGCAGTATTGCATCTCCAAATTAATAAGTGATCATGTTAAAGCCCAGGTTTCTTGTAGACACTGAAGAGGAATTAGTTTTATACATCTGAGTGAACAGAAATCCTACCTTCTTAACAGGATGAGCAAAAGTCCTGAAGCAGTCCAGAAACAAAAGAAGATGTCTTTCATCAGCTATAGCACATCTCCTTCTGTCTTTGAGTGCCTTATTAACAATATAGCCTATAAAGAGTATGGTGGGGTTTTGGGGTGGTGTTTTTTTGGAACAGTGTTCCAAACTGGACTAGTTGGAAAGAGCTCTGATGTGTTACTTTCACATAGGAAGCTAACATATTGAAGAAATGTTCATTTCTGAACCTTTTCCTCTCTCTTGTGGAGAAATGGGCAAACAGGAACTTAATGAATATCAGTAAAGGGAAATGCAGAATCCTAGCACCTGGAGAGGAATAACCCCATATGCAAGGACTGTTTGGGTACCAATCAGCTGGAAAGCATCTTGTTAAAGACCCTGAGGTTATTTGTGAACAGTAAGTTGCCCATAAGCCATCAACAAGCTCTTGAGGTAAAGAAGGCAGACAGCTTTCTGGGCTGCAATAGGAAGAGTATTACCAGCATGTCAAGAGAGGTTATCCTTCCTTTCTATTCAGCCCTGTTGGGATCGGTCTGGAGTGCTGGGTCCAGTTCTGTGCTCCCCAGTACAAGAAAGATATGGACATTCTAGAAAGATCCATTGCTAAATGGGTCACAGAGATGGTTAAGGTGCTGGACCATGAGAAATTTGAGGAGAGCCTGAGAGAACATGTGGGGTTTTGAGCCATAAGAAGAGACGGAGCAAGGGACATGTTATTGCTGTCTATGACTACCAAATAGGAATAGCAGTTAACAGGGAATAGAGTCTGACACTTTTGAGAGATGTGCAGTGGGAGAACAGGAGGTGACAAACCCATTGGACATGGAAAATTGGAACTTCCTGATATTAAGGAAAAAGTCTTTCACTATGAGGATGGTCAAGCACTGACACAGATTGCCCAGAGGCGCTGTGGAGTCACCATCCCTGGAGGCATTAAAAATCTGATTACATGGCCCTGTGCAACCTGCTCTATCTGACCTTACTTTGAGCAGGACGGTTGGACTAGACAAGCTCCAGAGGTGCATTCCCACCTCAGCCATTCAGTGTTTCTAAGAAACAGATGATATGGAGTAACAGTTATTCTGTCAGAAAAAAAAATCTGTGAAAAATGAGCATCTCTCCAAACACTGTCTTTTTAGGACACATCTAATAATCAATCTAGGTGTCAATAATGGGTATTTTAATCCCTTTTTCAGAGATAAAAAAAATTTTTTTCAAAATCTCAAAGAATTATAGAAGCATTTATCCTAGAAAATGCATTTTAAAGTTTCTATTTATTTAGCTTTAAGGAAAGACAGTATATTTAGAGAGTGTGATTTTAAATAGCATATTTTTTAAAGGAAAGGAACTTTCTTCTAATTCTTGTTACTTTAAACTTCAAACTTGCACTAAAAATCAAAATATATCTCTGTTCACTTCTGCTTTTGCCTGTATTACATGTTTATTTTAGCAAACCCAAGTTAGGAGCAGAATATTATTTGTTTGTTTGCTTGCTTTTTCCAGTAAACAGAGATTTAATATGAATATTTTTCCCATTTATAATATTCTTAGGTTATCACTGAAGCAAGAAGGGACTCATTTCATATAATTTTCTATATTTTTTCAAGCCTTAAAGTACAGATATTTATGGTTTGTGATACTCTAATATTACTGATATTAAATTAGAAGCACTTTGCAATCTAACACCTGCCTCAGTTGCCTATGATATAAGAAGAAACAGCCTTTGCTGGTTTTGGGAATACCATAATATGACTGTAGTTCTCACACTGAGCTCTCTCTTCAAAAAAAACCCAAGAGTATGTAAAATACATAATCTTTCTTAAAAGAGACACACTAAAAAAGTTTTAACTGAACACAAAACATAACATCTTATTCCATACATTTTTTTTCTATATTTATGTTGGCTATACACTTATCAGAGAGAAGCAGTTAGCCAGTTGTTACTTCCTGTTTCTTTTTTGTATCTGTACTCTGAACACTGACTGCTTAGGACCAATGTGTCCAGTGCAGATCAGATTAAGCAGCCCTAAAATTATTAAAGATATCTGAAACACTTCTGTGGGTGTATCCAACACAAGAAATGTTCACTACAGTCAAGAGGGATGACAAATCTATTAGGCCTTAGTGTAGTGCTTTAAACCAACAGCGGCAGTGGCAGCTCCTGGCTACAAAGCCAAATATAGCTTAACCGTAGTGTGTGACCTACCAGATGGCAAAGATGGAAGATTCTTGGGATCCCTACTCCATCATACCACTACCCATGTGTATTCACTCTTCCTAGCTTCTGCAGAGAACAGGGTGTAAAATGTATTCTCCTTCACCGCATAGCCCTACCTAATTTGCAGTTCAGACTGTGAAAATGTAAGGGTCCCTTATACTGGTTGAAAGAACCTCTGCCTAGTAGTTTACCAGCAGCCCAATGGTTGATGAATAGCAGCAGGATCAGTACCATATCTGAAATACAGATTTAAAAGGTAATGCTTGATACAGTGCTTTTACTACTTCTGAAATGGCAATGACTGAATCTAGTTAATAACGATATTACTGGAGTCCATTTCCCAAGTACACAACTTTGTCTAGTTTGGAGAAAAGGAGGCTGAGGGGCAAGCTCATTGCTCCCCATGGCTTCCTGAGGAGGGGAAGTAGAGAGGGAGGTGCTGATCTCTTCTCCCTGGTATCCAGTGGTAGGACACGTGGGTATGGTTCAAAGCTGCACCAGGGGAGGTTTAGACCGGACGTAAGGAAGCATTTCTTTACCAAGAGTGTGGTCAAACACTGGAATAGGTTTCTTAGAGAGGTGTTTGATGCCCCAAGCCTGTCAGTGTTTAAAAGGCATTTGGACAATGCCTTTAACAACATGCTTTATCTTTGGTCAGCCCTGAAATGGTCAAGCAGCGGGACTAGATTATCATTGTAGGTCCCTTCCAACTGGAACTATTCTATTCTATTCTATTCTATTCTATTCTATTCTATTCCATTCCATTCTTTTCTATTCTGTTCTCTTGACACTTAGGAAATCTTTTACTGTAGAAAATATATTAATATAAAAAACTTAGAAGTTCTTTTTAAGCAGAGAAACTTCATTTAAGTAGAAATCAAATAACTGAACTATTTAAATAGCATTAGGAAATAAAGTATTTGTTCATTATTTGTTTGATGATTATTTGTAAATGCAATCAATTTTAATACATTGCCTAACATTTCTAGTATTGGAGAGGAATTAATGAATCATATACTTATCTAACTCTAGTATACTCATGATAACGTTATAGCACCAATTCACAATTAATTTATTTTTAAAATTCCCTCACATATTTCCTTGAAGAACATATGGATTTCTTCAGTGATGAATATTTATGGGTTTTTTTGTTGTATTTTTTTTTAAAAACCCCAAAACTTAAGGTGTAAAGCATACTGACAAGTATCTATCACAAGTTCTTAAAATAAATGTGCAAATTCCACAGAAGATAATTAGGCATCTGAACTGGAACATGTGCGGGGTTTCTGACTGGACCCTGAGCACATCCTCCATTGGGTAGTTTATCCACCTACTGTAAGGTCCTTTGCAGAGAAGAACTGTTGCAAAGAGAGACAGAAGTGAAAGACAGGAACTTTGTGACAGGAAGCCTGTGCAATTCAACAAAGGGAAGAGCCCCTAGGGAAGAATAATGCCGTGCACCAAAATATGCTGGTGGAAAACAGCTTTTCAGAAAAATACCTGAAGGTCAGGTGGACATCAAGTTGAACATGAGCCAGTAATGGGCCCTTCTGGTAAAGCGGTCTAACAGTATTTTGGGCTACATTAGGAGGAGTGTTGCCAGCAGGTGGAGGGAGGCAATCCTTCCCCTCCACTCAGCACAGGTGAGGCACACCTGGAGTACTGTGTCCAGTTCTGGGCCCCCCAGTACAAAAGAGACATGGACATACTAGAGAGAGTC
>KZ505945.1:152675-203501 GCA_002844005.1 Limosa lapponica baueri | reverse complement strand
GTAATTTCTCCACAAAACCTCCTCTCTTTTCTGCTCTTCTTTCTTGCCTTATCCCACCAGCCCCCAAAGGCATTTTTACTGTGGGATTTTTACTTTAAAAAAAAAAATAGTAAAAAAGTAAAAAAAAAAAAAAATTAAAAAAAATGAGATGGAGAAGATATATATTCTCAACACTTTCAAATCAAGGTGTTTATGGAAATATTTTGAATACAGAATATTTGAATATTTTCCTGACCAGGATAAGAATTCACATCAGAAACTACAAATACTACTTTCAGGTAATTGTAGAGAGTGACAAGGTCTCCTCTCAGCTTCCTTTTCTCCTGGCTAAACAATCTCATCTCCCTCAGTCACTCTGAACGCTAACTATTTGATCCATACTACCTATAGAAGCCATGTAAAAATTGTTAAACATAATGATTTTTATAATAATCAAAATAATGTTTCACCAAAAAACCCACATTATTTAAAACCTGTCAGAAAACAAATGTCCATATGAATTTCCATTGTAATTTTCATTACAGCTGAAATGTATATTTTCTATAAAAACAAACACAGAACTGCAGTTTAGTCATTTGAAACTTTTTGCCTGACAATGACAAACAAAATGAAGTCAGCTCAGTGAGGATACTGTTTTTCCTGTGAAACTATTATTACAGTGCTTATACATTTAAAACAGAAATCCTAATCAAAGAAGATTAGCAAAGTTTTGAGTGTTAAGGGCATTAATAATTATAAAATTTAGCATTTCAAAGGAAAGCAATTTTAGCTCTACGCATAGGACTATTCTGCATTTAAAGTGCTAGCAAAAATATTCCTTCAATTCTTCAGAGATGCTGGGAAATTCCCTTAATGGAAATAAATAACTTATTCTGGGGAATAAGAGATATATATTATTTGCTGAATTTTTATTCTTTATCGTATTGTTTTCTTTTCACTAGCTTACATTAATCCTACTCCCTGTGGGTGATCTCCTTGTAGAAATGTAGGACAGTCTGTACACCTGAGACTAAGTAAATCTTACACAAAAGGACTCATGTTGTGGGGATTATTAGTGAAGTCACCAAGGATCTCAGACAAAGGAAATCTGCAAGAAATTATTTGTAGTAATTTGAGAAAGTAGGAGTTTTACTTCATCTTTTCTTATTCCAGCACATTTTGAAAACATATACTTGTGATATTTGTGCTTAAAATATATGTACAAATAATACTGAAAAAACCTAATTTTTTAAATAAAACATTAAATTCTGAAAGGGACAAAAAGAGCAGACTATGTAAGCATGTCTCAGTCATGGATTTTTATTGAAATATTATGAATCATGGAGTTTTCAGAGACTTTAGAAACTTGCCCTTGGATGATCTTCCCTTATTATACCACTCTTCCAATTTGTGATTAAAAGGTGAAATAAATGTATTTTGTAGACTTGATGTGAACCATTTGTACCCTTTACAAAATGTAAAATAATAACAAAAATTGTTTTCCCCTATTATTCTGAAAGGGACAAAAAAACTACACCCAGTCCCACTATTCAACTTCCAGAGCTACTGAGAAATAACGAAAAAGTTGAGATTATCTCTTAGCTATGAAAAAGAGCCATATATTTATACTAAAAAGGTAGGGTTTTTTTCTGTGACTTTGATCTAGGTGGAAAAAATTCTATGGAGCAGATACAAACAGATGTAGCAGAATGCAGTTGGAGAAATAGAGATGCATCTTTACTACTTATATTTCTTACTTGTGCTTCCTCAGTGAATCAGTGCCTTTCTAAATTCTTTTCAACTTCTCTATGAATTTTGAATAAGTTTTGAATCACAAATCCTTCCATGAAGAAACTTTGGTGACTGTGAACACATACCATGAAGTGTGAAGTGCATTCAGCTTTCTAATATAATAGAAATGAAACAGACAAAGTCCATCCTCATAAAATAATTAATACCCCAGGTCAACAGCGGAAATCCATCATTCTAGAAAGCATGCAAACATTTTTAGAACAAAGCCTATTTGGAAAAAAAAAAAAACAAAAACAAACAGAAAATTACAACTGTCTTGAAGAACAAATTCTTCTCAGAAAAATAAATAGGAAAAAGGTTTTTGTTGATTTGTTTTCTGTTTTTTTTTTCATTTGGGTTTTGTTTTGATTTTTTTTTTCTCAGAAGTGCCATTTCAGGAGAAGAGTCATTGAGTTGAAAGCAGAAAATGTGCAAAGAAACACTGCAAATGAGATCTTGAAATATGTAGTCATTTAAACCAATAACTGTATTGTACTGTTCCATTTTTTTCCTTCGTGTTCCCTTCGCTTTTCCTTCTCTTATTCCCTCTTCCCCCATTCCTCTTCTTTTTCACAAATGAGAAGGGTCCACTAACTTGTTATGGAGGGCTTCATTTAGCCACATGCGGGCATCTATTGTCATTTGACAATACATTGTCTAGGACATCTTTCCAGGCTTTCAGTTGCCTGTCCAGAGGGACACACATGACTCCTGGATGTCTGGGTTTAAAGTCACTGGCTGTGTACGAATTATCTTGAGTAAATCAGTTGTCTTGACAGGTACCAGATACCTGTGTGGGGCAAATGAACAAAACCCTAAGGGTCTACTTCAGGATGAGCTGAATAACTCACTAGGCTCTATTGAAGTACATTTCCATTGACTACAGTATTATGTTTAGAACCTAGCTGACATGTGCACACCTTAAGGTACTTTTAGACAACTCAGACTTTAATAAAAACCCACTTCTAGCTTTTAGATAGGCAAAACCGGTTGTGATCGAGGTCCATCTATGTGGATATTTGATTTTTAACACTATCTACGGTCTTACAGTTTTACCATCTTTTTTTTTTCTTTTTTTTTTTTTTTCATGACAGAAGGATTGCGATTCAGCTTGCCTAATTTTGGGAACTAGATTCAATTGCCTAAGCATTTCCATTTATTGCCATTTGACATACACTAGTTTATGTCTCCTTACCTCCAGCTTCTAAAGTAGGAGACAACAGTCTCCTACTTTAATAGTCTCCCTTAAGTCCTTTGTCATATGTGCCAGCTTTGTGCAGATGTCCTCAGCATCCTGCGGCATCTTAAATGGCATTAGATGTCTATCTTTAGCAACTGAATCAACCCTTAGGTGTCAACATAGAGATATCTACATTTGAGGTAATCATTGTAGGCTGTCTTTGTAGCTAATGAAGAGAAATGAGGCACAATTTATTTGACTTCCTTAAATAATCTATAGCAGTATGAGATGACTGGCAATCTGTCAGTTTGTCTTTGTTTTAATTTCTATTAAGACAATCTAATATGACTAACTCAGATGTAGAGCTCCACATTTTAATTTATTTGATTTATTGGTATATTTGGTCTACATTTTGTTAGATGATTTCCACTCAAATGTATGAAATATTTTGCAATCAAACTTATGAAATAGTTTCTTTCAGTAGCATCAGTTATAATTGCATAAAGGAGAAATTCCATAAGAATTAATCTTTATTGCCAAGATACGTTTCTTTCTTTATTAAGAGTGAATTTTTAAATTTTCTGTTCTCATTTATTTTAATATTCTACTTCATCCTTCCCTGAACATCTGAAAATTCTATATAAATGAAAGCATTAATGTATTTCTTCATTGATTCTGTTCTGATTCACTGAAACTAAAATCAATATCTACTACAAAATAGACAGCATAGAGCTCATTTTCTCTTTATTAAATAGGTGTTAACACTTCTGTAAAATTCAATATATTCAAATTATAGTTTACATGATACTTCCTCTTTAACCTACTCCTACTTCCTATTTTGGCTGGAAACACAGGTGTAATATAGGAATATTCCTGCAAGGTAGAAAGATTTTCACATGAAAGGGGAAAATAATCTAATCCATTAAAATCCTGCCAAGTGCCTGACTTAAGTGCCAAATTGTCCTGATTCCCCACAAGTCTTCCAATCTGCTTATTTTCTAATGCTGACTAACCTGTAGGAGACTAGACTATTTAAGTTGTTCTCCATTTAGCCTGAAATCTCCTAGGAACACAACAACAGGCATGCATTCATGCTTGGAGCTATCTGTTTTGGCTGCAAAGCTGCCTAAGACCTAGCTTTTCTGCAATGCAGGCTGCAGTGAATACCTCCTAAAAATGTCTTAAGGTTGAAAACATAGCTTTGCTGCCAATATTTTTCATAACAAATAACTGATGTGAGTGATTATTCCATGTGAAATGCAAGCCCTCTTCAATCTGACGGACAGTGCAGGATTTCTTCAGTTTGCAGGGGTTTTCTGGGTTACATTGCAATCCCTTCCCCTCTTCATACCTGGTTAGGTGAGTAAGGGTGACAGTGAACAGGCAAATGGGATCCTGGCTTCAGTTGTGACAAAGCTATTCTTATCAGGGTCAGGGATAGGGAAGAACAGACTTAAGATCTTGATCTCATCTGCCAGTTTCTGTTCTATAAATTTTTCTATACTTTCCTTATGGACTTAAGTAAGGCTAGGATTTATATGGAGGATTTTTCAGTCCATAGTTTTCACAAGACTTGGAGTGAATCTCAATGGAGACATCGTCTATAGAAAAATTCAGGCTTTTCTTGAGGAACACTAGATTATCCTGCCTGAGATTTGGACCTAAGCATAAAATTATGCTTTAGGTAAGTGCCCACTTGGGAAATACTAGAAAATGCTTAAAAACATCTTTTTTGCATACCATTAATTCAATATTCATAAACTTCAAATCATACATCAAGAAATTATTAACTCAGTTTTCTAAAAAAAAAAAAAAAAAAAAAAAAAAAAAAAACCAACACTTATCACCTGGAAAAAAAAAAAAAAAGACCAAAAACCAAACCAAACCTTTAAAAAAATCTAACTGGCTACAATATGCCTGGCTTATACATGAAAAAAAGGAAGTGAAAGTGTTCCCTAATTTAAAGAATATATTAAGATTTCATGTAGGCAACCAGGGCTAGAACTGCTAGCAAAGGATTGGAGAGTAAAAAAAAAGAAAGTGAAGGAGAGTTATAAAATGTTGTCCCCCTGCAGCCCACGGAGGACCACGGTAGAGCAGACATCAATTCTGCAACCTGTGGAGGACCCCAGTGCAGGAGCAGGGTGCATATGCCCTGAAGGAAACCAGCCAGTGAAGAGCCCAGGCAGGACCAGGCTCCCGGCAAGAACTGTGGCTTGTGCAGAGGAGCCCACACTGGAGCAGGTTTTAGTAATTTCTTTAGCTATAGCTTTAAAAAAATGAGATATTCTACAGTTGCTAACAATACATTGTTGAGTAGTATTTTGATACAATGACTGCAGTCTGCGCATACACATAAATAGAAGTAAATTTAACAAAAAGAAAAACATCCTGTAACTTACTGTAACATGACATCTTAATAGAAAATAATTTCATGGAATTCTTACTTGTAGCTGAAGAAACAATCCTTTGCAGGATTTTTTGGTTTCTTTTCAGTTTAAGAGGATTTTCAGACAACTGTTTATGTTAGAGAATCTATTTGTATTCTTAGAATTATTTGATTTAGCAGGCTGGTAAATTCAGAGTATAATTCAGAGTATAAAGAAAATCTTGAAAATAACATAATACTAATTATAATATTAGCAATAGTTCAGCTAATCACAGAAGTCTTATGTTAATGGTGATTGTTCAAGTGAAACTCTTGTTCAATTCTGGGGAACCAACTTATTTTAACAATATATCTTATCTTTCATAGATGGAAATATACAGTATTCATGCAGATGGAAAGCTTTTGAATACTTGCTAATAATAGACACAAGACAGGAAAGACATAGCCAAAGACAATCCATAATATGAAATCAAGACACTACTGGCTATGTTACCCCATCTTCGACTCCTGGGGGTAGCCTTTCCATACACGTGCTCATCTAAACAGACACATTCCTCATGAAAATTTGTTGTCTTTATTTCTAGTGACACCTGTCCTTTTCTTCCTTCCCTGAGAAAGTACGCACAGAGAACTAATAGGTATGTGCTTTGGAAAGGAGATCACAGTGTTCTGTCTATGCTCACTATTTTCTCTCCTATAGCACAGTATTGAGTGTAGGTGTCAAGGTCTTGGCAGCAGGAGAGCTTCAGGGGTGGCTTCTGCGAGGAGAGGCCAGGGACTGACCTGTGCTGGTCACAAATGGTTCCAGCTGGCTCTAACAGACCCATCGCAGGGCATAGCTGAGCCCCTCAGCCAGGCTGGTGGCAGCTTGGGGAAAATGTATTCAAAAAAGGAAAAAATGTGCACACACTGTGCAGTAGTGTGTGAGGAGTGAGAAGAAAAAACATGTGAGAAACAATCCTGCAGGCATCAAGGTCAGTGAAGAAAGAGGGAGAGTAGGTGCTCCAGGCACCAGAGACGAGATTCCCCTGCAGCCACTGGAGAAGACAACAGTGGAGCAGATACTTCACTGCAGCCCATGGAGATGACCCCACTCCAGCAGATATCCACACTGTGGCCCATGGAGGACTCATGCTGAAGCAAGCTTATCCTGAAGGACTGCAGGCCATGGAAAGGATCCACACTGAAACAGCGTAACAGTGTGAGGAGGAAGGAGGAGCAGAGAGGAGCTGTTGTGGACTGACCACAACCCCCCCTCCCTCATGCCCTGTGTGTCTTTTGGGGCTGGGGGATGGAGGTAGAGGAGCAGGGCATGAAGAAGTGAATAAATTAAATTAATCTTCCCCAGTTTGAGTCTGTTTCACCTGTAATGGTAATTGGCAAATGACCTCCCTGTCTTTATCCTGACCCATGAGCTTTTCTATCTTGTTTTCTGCCTCTGTTCTGTAGAGGAGTGGAAGTAAGAGAGCGGGTGTGTGTGGGTCTAGCAGCTGGCCAAGGTCAACCCATCAGATGCACCAAAAGTCTATATAGAACCAAGAAGTCCCTTTCCTACAGATCTATGGGTTGTTTTATTTCTTATGTCATTTTGATTTCTGTTGTATAGATGAGAGGAATATATTACTTTAACTTGGTGAGACATACTTTCCTCCATTATTCTGACTTTTCTCAATTTTTTATTTATTCATTTTTTGGATGAAGATTTTCTTTGATGTATTTACCTCCTTACATCTTACTTCTTATTCCACAGGTCTATATATCTCTATCTAGTGTCAATTACTGTTAATTTAAAAATATCACCTTGGCTACACCTGTTAGACTAATGAGTTTCTACACACATTTCCTATTATGTGTGTGTTCATCATAAGATATGATTTATTTCTTTTTTCTACATATAAATGAAGATACAGAATTTAATATGCTGGGTTTTGAAATTTTTAAATAAATATGGCAAAGCACTTTTTTAAGAAGTGAAACCAATAAATTTTATAACATAACAGACAAACTATAATGAAAAGAAAAAAATCAACAGGTGAACGGAACACATCCTCAGCACTACAAGATGTCATATTTATTCTTTGATGTTTGGCATATTTTGTGGATTAAAAAATTACTGGTGTGCATGGATGTCATAATATGTTTCGATGTTTTATACCGTCAAATAAAACCAAAATTCTTTGTGACTAAAGACTGTCCAAGTCATCAATTCCTTATCTGACATCTTTTTAAAGAAGTAATATGATGTTCATAATCTAAATACATGCAATCATTCTTGCAGTCATAATAATTGGAAAAATCTAATAGTGTGGAAACATTTCTCTTTTTTGGAGTTTAGCAGTCTAAGTAATCTGTCTCTTTGTTTTATGCTTTTATGTTCCCTTGAAAGCGAAGGAAAAACCCTTCTCTGCTCTCCTTCTCATAAAATCATTCTTCACCTCTTCCCTCTGTACTCTCAGGGCTTCAGCAGCAACTTCAAGGAACAAAAACCTTTTTCAAGTTTTGACTCAAAACTGATATCCAAACTCTGTGATCAACAGCCTATAAACTTAAATCCAGTGGGTAACACCTTCAAAACAATTGTTGACACTTCAGGTAGACAATCGAATCTTCAGAATGATGTCTGTCAAAAGCTGAAAGCAAATTATGACCGTGTTTTATGAGACAAATTGAATGACTATCTTACTCTCATCGATCATATTTGTTCTTGGCAATCTGATATAGCTGGATTTCCAACTAAACAATTTTCAGATCCTTATAAAATAAACTCAGACCAACACATCTACTTCCACATATTCTTGTTGCTGTTCAAACAGCAGATTCTTGTGAATATCACCAAATTAAAAATAGTCTGCAATATTTCCAATATGCCTGGTTTATTAGGCTTACTGATGGAGCATGAAAATCTTCCTTTTCATTTACTGCAAAAAGAGTATTTCCATGCTTGTGAAAGTAATACTTATTTGCACTGTATATTAAACTGTTTTCTAAAGCCAAAAATCATAATTATGTTTGCACTGCACGTCATATCAGTTTCACTAAAACATTTTTGTTGGGTTTGTGTTAGAATTATGCTAATTTTCACTGATAAAGATGAATTAGAGGTAGAAGGATCTTCTATATGCCTTACATAACTTTCATTTTAAATGAGATTTTTGATATAAACTGCAACAGTGAGTTCAATAAATAGTCTGTGAACTATGAATTATAAGCAAATCCTTCAGAAAAATGCACAATTTAAAGAAAACTGTCCCTTTTCCCACTGGGACATCTATGTATCAAGAACATTTTCCCTGGGATGTTCTTCTCTATCACAAACACTTTTGCAATAATGTCTGTAATATACTATGAGATATATCCATACTAGACCATACATTTCGATGACAAACTGAGGCCATTAACATAAGTCCAGCCATTTCCCCAGCAGTTAGTGCAGCTGGGGTGCATAGTGGGCCAGAATCCCTCCTCAAGACTCTGCAATGACAGTGGTGGGTGCTGGGCTGTGTGGATGAAAGGTAATCACCCAAAACACAGAGCACAGTGGGAATAGGGGAATGCTAGTCACCTCATCAGGGGAGCTCCCTGGCCTGGCTGCTCCCAAGGCCACTGGGGAGAATGCCGAGATCATTGTAACCAGTGTGAGACCCCCTGGGAGGGATCAATCAAACAAGCTCTCCCCAAATAGCTCTGAAGACCAAACGGGTTATTTCCTATGGGGCTATATGACTCATTATGGGATGCGGGTGAGGGAACATTTTCGAACTGTGAATAACTTCTTATAGGATGTTTTTAAGCAGATGCAGGAATATGAGTGACTTCTTATGGTATATGTTTAGAGGTTGGAGCAAAGACAGGGAAAGGAAGGGATTAAGGTGATTCAGAGAGGAAAAAGTGTTGGAAAATAGAGAAAAAGGAATAAAAAGGTCCTGGTGAGTACTAATGGCTTGTTGTTTTGCACACTTGTTTGACTGAGCCTTATTCTCATTAGATCCTGTTTCTACTTATCTTCTGTGTGGATGCATTCCCTATTCTGGGTATGTGTGAACATGAGTGAATTTCAAGCTGCAAGAGCCAGCAAATAGGCTAAGACGTCTAAGCAAATGAAATAGGGATGTTAACATCCAGGCTTGTAAGTACAATAGGTACCTACCAGCACCTAGGCAGATGAGAGGGAACTGAGGCCAGCTGGTGAGTATGTTGTTTGTCTAAGGCCAACTATTGTGAAATGTGAGTGTGTCTGCATGTGAGTATACACACAAATATATATATATATTCTACTAACAGACCTCAGTTTGAACCACCAGTTCCAACCAGCTGGAAAAAAAAAAAATGTCAAGCAGTCTTTCTGTTCATGACTGTGTGAGTGCTGTGTAAAGTGCAAGGGCTGGTAAAGGCAATCTTCTTGGTCTGTGTTACTCTGTGTGGCATGATGTATATTCATATTATATATGTGTCTATATGGTTCTATCAGAAACTCATACTCAGTGTTGGATCTGGCTGAGCCTGCAGTCATAAAGACACCATAGCCTCACATCTATGGGGCTACTGGGTTTAACAATCTTTAGCAGTGATGTGTCATAGCTTAGTCTGCAACTGCTGAAGTAATTGTCCCCACCATGTCAGAATCAGACACTACCCCTGAGGGATAGTGCTGCCATCCTAGTCTCTAGCAGTGCCTGCTGCTCTGGGAGTGCCCTAGCAGTGCCTGGTGCCTCTCTTCAGGGCCTAAGCAGTGGCCTCCCCTGTGGGAGTTGTGGTCTGGTTGAGGTGCTGAGTCACGAGTTGAAGGAACAGTGGTAGGAGGTGAGCAAGCTGCGCATCATCAGGGAGGGTGAACAGTATATTCATGGGGTCTTTGTAGACCATACAGAGCCAACAGCTCCATCCCTTGCCCCAAGAGCAGAGAGACAGCTGGAGACTACTTTAACAGGGATCAGTGGATGGAGGCACCCGCAATGGAGAATGACTTCTGGCAACATAGCAAAGCTCCTTCTCTGTCTGCAGTTCTGCAATTACTGAACAGGTTTAGTGCCCCGGGAATGGGTCAGGAAGATGACTTCCATTTATGCAGGCATCTGAGACACCTCATCCTGAACCAAAGAAGAAAAGGAGGGTGACAGTCACTGTAGATTTCCTCTGATGAAGGATGGAGGCACCCACATGTTGATGTAAGTTGATGTTTTGGAAGTCTTGCTGCTTGCCACTTGATTGCCTCTTGCCTCCGTCAGAGAGAGACTGACAAGGTTTGTCCAGCCCTTTGACTATTCCCCTTGCTGCTCATCCATGTAGGCATCAATGATACTGCCAGCAGCAACACTGCATATGTCAAGAGTCATTAGAGAGCTCTGGGAGCAGGAAGGAAGCAAAGTGAGTAGTAGGGATAGTTACTCCAACTGGAGGCACAGATGGTGTTTTCAGTAAGGGCAAAAGGTTGAGGCAGAAGTGGACGCACCAGCATATCACTAGTCCACTGACTGGTGTTCAAGATGGAGCTTTGGCTATTATGACCACAGGACCCTCTCTAAGGAGAAAGGATTGCCTACAGGAGACAGAATTCATCTGACAAATGGGATGAAAGGCTAAAGTATGAACCTTAGTGGTTGGGTTCAGATTTTTCAGAAAAGATAGATGAAGAAAGTGAGGAAGAGAGGATGCACTCAATGCCTTCACATTGGCTGGACTGCGGGCAGCTTTGGAAATGGGAATAAGCTACTTGAGCTACAGGTATGAAACTTTCTTTACAAAACTGGAAAAAAACCCTCACAGTTGCGGATCCCTTCACTATCTCCTCAAAGGGTAACAGGGCTGGGTACAAACAATACTGGAGATTTCTGAAGTGTTTTGCAGGAAATTTCTTGAAGCACATGATTGATGTGTCAGGTATCAGACATTACTCCAGTTTTTAGTCACAAATCATGAAGAACTGCTGAAGATGTGAAGGTCAAGAGCAATCTTGACTGCAATGACTATGAGGCTATGGAGTCTAAAATCCTGAGAGAAGGAAAATAGATAGCATGTAGAAAAAACAGAGGTCTGTGATACCTATATAATTACAATAATCAGGATACAATTAATTTATTTTAAACCTAATATACACTGCTAAAATAGTGAATTTAAACCAGTATGTCAATGTCTTGTAACAGTGGGGCGTAGCCACATATAAGAGTTTTATGCAAGTATGTAGGCAATGTGAACACAAAAGGAGCAAAGGTTTGTGTAGTTGCATGCAGAAAACATGGGAAAACAGTGACTCAAGAAAATTTTCTAAATAAAGAACAAAAATTAAGAAAAACACAAGGGGCTGCAAATAAGCAGAACATTTTGTTGAATACAGAAGATGAATGGCAAAAGCAACAAGAAGATAAACACCACTGGGAGCGCAGGAATAGGCTGGACAGCATATCCCTAACCCTTTGGAACTTTTGGACATCATTACTATTAACACTCAGCTAGCTGGGCTGGAACATATGTAGACATTGACATCAAATGTGTAAAAGGATACAGTGAAAAGAAGACAGATTAATCCCACCTTTGATGTGCTTATTATCTATAAAGAAGCCTATATGTCAGCATCAGGTCATATAAATTGCACCTTAAGAAATAATTGACTCTCGAAAGATACAGATAGCTTGAAGAGAAAAGGGGACAAAGGACACTAGAGGACTAACTATACATATTAAAATCAAACCAAACTAACCAACCAAAAAAAAAAACAAAAAACAATGACAAAAAACCCATGTTGGATAAGATCTGCTTGCTGTGGTCATTTTGCAAGAGAAGTTCTCTGCTTATATGTGGAAAGTGCAAATGGTATGCTGTTCTACTTTTAATAGAGTATGGTTAACCTGTTGGTTAAGCTGAAGAGTCAGATCTAAAAGAAATAATGAGACCAAGTTCCTGAAAAGAATGTTTGCCTTTGGGTGAAAGTGTAAACAAACATTTCAAATCTCTTCAAAAGCTCATTTAGATTCATCACACATTGGACAAAATAAAAACAAACTCAGTGATTCACCCTGGAACAGGCCTTGCAGGTAATCAGAGAAGAGCAATTAGACAAACAAATAGAAGTGCTAAGTTAATTTCCTGATTAGAAAATTGATAGTTTTGACACAGTTACAGATTTTCTGGCAACTGATAACCTTATTATCAGTTTTGGAGAATTTAATAAAAAATTGGTGGCAAACAAATGTTTGCTGTATTGTTCATCACTTATTTAAATAACACTTTAATTTCACAGGTGTATATATGGATGCTAAACTGCCACTCTTAAATGGTGACAATTGGTGGTGACATGCTAAGCAGATTGTTTCCTAATCTTTGTAGAGATATTTTAAAGAAGGCATTTTAGCATTACTATGAATTCAAAAGTCTTTGTTAAATGCAGTAGGGAAGTCCATTTAATTTCACTGCATTGAATGTGTTGAGTGTTAGTCTTTCCAAAGCATGTGGTTGTGCCATTCATTCAGCACAGCTGAGGGTGGGTCTGTGATAAAACACTGACTAAAGAGACTAAATCCTCTTTTTTTCAAGCAAATCTGTTCCTGTAGCTTGCTCAAAAGCATTTTGATTCTAATGATGACTTGTGTGAAGGCACAGAATTACATCCATTTCAGCCATTTTTAGAGTGTTGTAGCTATAAAGGTACTTATTTTAAAAGTATTTATACTAAGGCCTGCATACATTTGATGCTGACATATAAGGTTCTAGACTGCCCCAGAAGACGTGGCTCTCTCTCATTAAATACTGCCCATCAGTCAAATTTTGTTTATTGTTTTCTCTTTTTATTAGTTTGATTAATGATTTATTCAGGTTATTATTAATAATAGAAGCCTTGTTTTAATGCTTCTATTTGGTGTTGGGGACCGTCTCTCTTCATTTTCCTCTCTTCTTGCAAATGCTTTTGTTTAATGCCATCATGACCCTTCAATTCAGCCGTTTTTCTTTTGTAGTTTTTGTTGTTGTGGTGGTTTGGTGATTTTTTTTTTCTTGTTTGTTTGTTTGGTTTTGTTTTTTTCCTTTTCCAGAGGTGGCTTCATTAGTAAATCAACATACTTGATCAGGAGCTAAGTTAATTTAGTCTATGAGGCAAATGTTTATGCAAGGTTTATTGTATGTTCTGCTAGTGTCCCCTGTGGTGTCCTTACACTGCAAGGGAGCTTACGCTGTAGGACAAAACTATTCTTCCAGAACTTCTGCACTTAAATGTTGCAGTGAGTTTGGTCTGAAAAAGCAATAAAGCTAAGAAGCAGCCTACAAGATCAAGTAAAGCTAGAAAGAATATACACTGGGTTATTATGTGGGACCATAGACAGGCTTTTAACTGCCAAAATGTCATGTGATGCAAGGTAAGGTCCCCCCACCAGTTTATGGTTGCATTCTATTTTATCCTGATAGCAAAATTAACTTTCTAAAAAATTACCTCCTGTGACTACGTGTCATCCTGTTCCTTCATTTCAGTGTCTCTGATGAGTGTGTTTCTTCATTTCAGTGTCTCTGATGAGTGTGTTTCTTCATTACTTTCTTACATCTCCTACTGATATAGGCACTGTTGTTTTGTTCCTTTCTGTTATTTTCTCTCTTCACGTGGTTCATTACAAAAGTCATACCAGCAAGCTTTCTGTCTGAGGCTAAGGATCCACCTTCCCAATCCAAGTACTCAGTACTACTTCCATTTTTTCTAGTGGTTTGATTAATCAGAGAATAAGTTTACAAGCTACTAAGAAACATTCTTGAATATATTGTCTTTTCTACCTGGAAATATTATTTTACTATTAACAAATTTGCTAAAGGGCAGGCTTATATTAACATTATAAGCCTTCCCTTTAGCAAATTTCATTTTCTAGCACTCTGCGGCTACCCATAAAAGGGGTAGCCCATAACTCAGTAGCTTCGTTCCTCTTACTCACTCACTTGCTGACCATTTCTGGATTTGTTCTCAGTCACACCACCATTTCTCTTAGGACTGAAGAAATCAAAAGTAGTTTCATAGGAATAATTGCTCCTTTTTAGTTCTATTACAACAGAAAAAAAGACAGTATTGCCCAAAACTATAGGTTCACCTTTGGGCACCTTTGCAAATACTGTAAAATCAGAAATAAATAAATAAAAGTAAAATAAAATAACACCTACCTTTTTTTGTTTGTTTGAATAAAGGCTAGAACTAAAAAAAAAAAAAAAAAAAAAAAAAAGGAGCCTAGCTTAGTATAATAGAGATTTTCAAAAAAGATTAGCACAGGGACTAACAATAAACCAGGGGAAAAAAGTTAGCAATCACTGGATTTTATTCTATTAGAAGGCAATTTAATAATAATAATACTAAACAGTAGTTAGGAAACTACTCATGCATATAATAAATTATCACATGATATCCCACACATGTTTGTGACTGAAACATATCTGACATATCCCTACATCTTTAGAAACAAAGAAAAGAACCACAAGGGAAAGCAGAAAGAAACAAAGGAAGAATCAAGAACAAATAAACGTCTGGAATGAGACAAGAAGATATCAGTTGTTTGTGATCTCCACAGTCTAAATACTTTTCTTTCATTTTGTGAATGTTGTATATGCAGTCATTTTATTTCCTTTTTTATTTGCATCTCACTTTTTCCTGAAAAAAACCCCAAAACCCTAGCTGTTTCATGTTCAATTCAAATGCACTATGCTATTCAAAAGACAAGCAGTGTGCTCTCCCCAGGAGACTTGATTTCCTTTGCTTTGTTTTTTTGTTTTCCTTCCAGCAAAAAGAAAAGAAAAGTAACACACCATGAAAGTTTCTGGTTGTGCTTTGTGTCCAAAAACAGTACACCATTCAGAGTGGATCATTAATGCAATTCTCTTATGCATTCCTCTTATAGACTAGACTGGAATATTACTATAAGAAATCCATTTCCGTGGTCATGAGTGGTTCGTGTTCTTGTATAATAGGATGTACAATGATGCTATAGACTTCAATTCAGTAATTCTGAGAATTTTTTAGTGTCTGCCAAATCTCATATTCTCTGTAGAGGAGGTAGATTCAGAGGTTGTATGATTGTACAACACAACAACAGTATGGTTTATGTTGGAAGGGACCTCTGGAGATCATCTAGTCCAAACCCCTGCTCAGAGCAAGGTCAATTACAGCAGGTTTCTCAAGACCATGTCCAGTCAAGTTCTGAAAATCTCCAAAGATGGAGACTCCACAACCTGTCTGGGCAACCTGTACCAGTGGTTGGTCACCCTTATCAGGAAAAAATAAAACCAAATTTTTTCTTATGTTGAGTGGAATTTCTTGGATTTCAATTTATGCAAACTGCCATCCTGTCATCAGGCACCACTAAAAGTCTACATCCACAGGTCTCCCCTGCACAATTGGCTTGGCAATAAAATATACAACAAAGTAGATATCATAGCAGAAGGTGTGTCAAGGTAATTATGTGGGTAGTGAAGACTTTAGTTAGCTATAACATTAGCATTGTGGACAGAAAAATGAAGAGAAGATAGTGGGGAAGACATGATCAATGAAGACCAGGTACAAATGTCTGTAAAGGATTAAGGGCAAAGGAAAGGAACGCATATAAATGTTTAGCCACTCATCAAAAACCAGAGGAGGTCCCTGATGTTGCTCAAATTTTTCTAGACACCTAAAGCCTTGCCCTGGGCCGTCTCACCACTGTGGTCCTCGCTTAACAGGACAGAGCAACAGACAGAGCAAACAGTCAAGTTCTTCATTTTCCTAAAGTGAAATCATGTAAGCCTAGAAGTGGAATTTATTCTTTCTGAGCCATATTTCATTCCTTAGTTTTTTGTTAGCAGTTCATGCTTCAGCAGATGCTACATCTCTTTTTTTTTTTTCTTAACCGCCTATAATTTCTGTATGATTGTGACCCAGATCACCGTGTTCAGGTCATGAATGACTAGCTTCTCTGCTTCATCTTCCTCTTCTGTTCTGGCCTTGGCCCTTCAATGTAGTTCATGTTGCATGATAATTTGTTCGTATGTGAGAAGCCAGAAATAAACTATGGCTGTGACAAATGCTGTGTAGTGGAGTATTACCTTATTACTAGGAAGTTGATGTCACAAACAAGAATGAAAAACTTCCTTCTTTGAGCAAACTGGCAACACTTATAGATTCTTTATGGTTTTATTATGAACTTTGAGGATGTGAAACTTGACTTATTATTCTGGACTTTAGAAAAAATGCCTGCAGCTGCAATATCATAGGTTAGCCAAAAATTAAAGGCACCATTTAAAATCATTCAGCTGTAACTGATCCTGTAAAACATTTATGCTGGATGTGTAGCACACTTACCCTACAGCTATGCTACCTGGATCTTTTCACTGCTGAGCTGCCTGAACTAAGCGTGTAGATGTAATAATTCTGAGACAGAATTTGCTTTCAAACAACTGGAAAAAAAAAAAAAAAAGAGCTAAGATTCTGAACTATACCAATCTTGGACCTTTTGTAGCTATTGGAGAGAGAGGTGACTCCAGTGGGAAACAATGCATTCAAAGGCATAAGATTGGCCAGGAAATTCAACTTCATAGATTTTGAAGGTAATCTAGTAAAGTAGTTTAAACTAGATGCTTCACTTTAAATTTATCAAAGCTGGGGAAAAGTCAATTCTGGTCTCAGTGTCCGGATCTCATGCCATATTTCACACAACATACTGTTATCAGCCTCACAATCTCTATAGATCTGTGCTTTATGAAGAATAAGAAGTGTCTGCGTGGCTTCAGAGTTAAGTGTGTGGTTTTTCATGTAATATCTCAAGAAATATTTTCTTAACATTTCTTGGTGGTGGTGTTTTAATTCCATCAGAAAATAGTTGAACTAGTTAATCTTCTCAAGGACAGTTTTGAAGAATGGCAACTTGTATACTAGAGTTTCTCAAAGTTGCCTAGTATATATATATATTTTATTTCCAGAAAGAATTCCCAATATTTACCTGAATCACAACTGATTCTTAAATATACAATGGACTGTGTGTGAACTTATATCTCCTGAAATGTATCTGTCTGCAAATACTGATATGTCATCTGGTTTTTATCTGCTTTTTGCTATTTGTTCTTCTGGGCTCACAGAGGTATTGTATTTATTGGAATTTGCAACCTACTAAATTCCTAGCTGGTGAAATAATTTGTATCAGAAGTGCAAGAGTAGTCCTATAAATAATAGTTTATTTGTATGGTTTTTAATTTGAAGAGTTATGTAGTAGTCTAGTGCTAAAAAACAGTGGAGATTACGTGATTGACCCAGCAAATAGAATAAAGAATTGGGTATTAACCTTCCTATGATCCTTGTCCTTAAATTGGAGAGATAGGGATTTGATGGATAGATTATTCCATGGGTAAGGAATTGGCTGGGTGGCTGTACCCAAAGAGTTACAGTAAAGGACTCAATGTCCAAATGTAAACCAGGAATGAGTTGTATTCCTCAGCAGTCTGTATTGAGGCTGATACTGTTCGGTATCTTTACTAATGACACAGACAGTGGGTTGAGTGCACCCACAGCAAGTTTGTGGATGGCACCTAGCTCGAGTGGTTCAGCTGATACACTTGAGGGAATAGATACCACGCACAGGAAACTTGAAGGGTTTGAGGAGTGACCCCCAGCGAACCCCCAACTGCAAGATCCTGCACCTGAGTTGGGTCAACCCCCAGTATCAATACAGTCTTGGGGAATGAAGGAATTGAAAGCTTTTGCCTAAGAATGTAACAATTTTTATAATTTCTGTATTTCACCTCCAGAAATTATATCTAAGAAAACATAATCCTGTATCAACAGTATGGAAGGACAATGAGATGTAAATATTTCAATAAGACAGAATAAGGATTAAAACATTTTGCTTGAGTGCCTGTCCAGCCAAATCACTACCTATTCAAAACTAGGATTTTTTTAAATGAAGGAAAAATGCAAGCAAACAAATTAAAAAAATAAAAGAAAAAAAAAATAGGTGACAAGGAGGACACTTGGTAGGAATTTATAAACTTCATAGAAACTTCTGAGAGCAGAGGATATGCCAGCTCACTGTGAGGATGTCACAGGGTATCACATTTACAAAATCAAAGTGAAAGCAGTCTTTTGGACATTCTTTTATCATGTAAGAGAAGCAATAAATGAGAGAACTTGTTATAATACAGAATCCTCTGTAAGTAATTTTTTTATGATTTTGGAACCACTGAAAAGAAGCAAACAAAAAGCAAATTAATAGCAGTAACTTTAATAAGTATCTAAAAGTAGTGTTCAGAGGACAAAATAGAGTACTATTAAAACCTTTATAACAGGAACAGCCATTTGTTCACGTTACTTCTAAGATTTAACATGCATGACAACTATCTTCTGGCATAAAGAGAGAATCACATTTAAAGAGTTTATGTCAAGTATGAAATAAACTTCCTCTTGGTAGTCCAAACTGGCAGGTACAATCTTGCATGGTGGAGGAATAGGAGACATTTATCATTTACTTCTCAGTAATAAACACATCAAGATGAAGAACGCCTCAAGAAAACTCTTATAATTTGAGATGCTGTAATTCTTATAGGAAAGGATAATGAGTAGCCTTTCTATTCAGACAAATACAAACAATACCAGGCTGAATAGCAGTAATTTTTTATGTTTATCTGTGCCAAATAGCATTTACGTACTAGTTCAAAAACAGTGGCCACTATTACGTATAAGAAAATATTCAGCAGTATTCCTATATATGGTCTTGGTTGAAGCCTAAGAACCAGCTCAGAGCAAATCTTGATGGAGGTCATATAGTGTCTTCAGGAAGGAGTAAAACAAGACAATCCTTTTTTGTTTTTTTTTTTTCGTAATTGGTTCACGGGTGTCCTGGATCATATGATTTGTTAGAATCCCTGTTATCATCTATATGATGATGGAAAACTTACCCTTTTCAAAGATTCACACTGTTCATATCTACAACACTTCTGGAAAAGTGTATCAGAGGCAAATTATGCAGGTGCTCCACATGAAAAATGATTCACATTTGTTTTACGCTTCAATCATTTAATACTTCCAAGTTCTTCCACTGTGTGACATAACATACACTGATTTTTGGTTCACCTACTGTATAAAGTTCCTGATTTTATAAGTGTGTACTGTGTATGCCTCAAACACCTCTTATTTAAACTGAAGAGTCCATTTCAGTGGAAGAGTGCTCATCAGAATGTTGTTTGTTGGTACACTTTTCTTATTTTTTCTGTTCTTTTCTGTTTTCATTATTGAAGCAGTCAGAACCATACATAGTCAAGACAGAGGTGATGCACGTATTTATTCAATGTCCACTCCAAAATAATTTCTTGTATTCTGTTTGCCTCTTTGGTTACCACTTCATAGTTAACTGATGTTGTAAAACAACTATGTAGTCAACAACTTTTCTAAGTTGCCATAATTTTTAAATCGCAGTAATAAGTATCCACCAGAAACAAGGGGACAAAGAGTGTTGTGTTTCCTGAGAATTAACTTGTAGCTTTCATAGGATTTTTTTTTAACAATGTTAGCCTGATGCAGAGCTTAATGACAGTAGGAATATGCTGTAAAAGTTTTTTCCAAACTTTTTTTTCTTTTTCAAATAACTGCTAAACTGAAAAATAAATTAAGGCTTCAAATTTTAATTTGCAGTGCAACTGAGATTTTTTCTTTCAGCTAAATAATGAGTGAAATAACTTCTTATCTACAAAAAGTCATATCTGTGGTCCACAGCTGTGATAATATTAGTTTCCCCAGGAACTGGTTAGATAGTGTAAAAATATTTAAATATGTTGCCATGTATAATGTAATGTAAAAAAAAAAAAAAAAGATTCTGAAATAGAAAAACAGAAGTGAGATCCAATCTAATTTAAACACCTGTGTGAAAACTGTAGCTGCCTTTTGAAATTAGATTGCTTTTAAAAGTTTCCTTGATCCTCACTATCTAATCAAAAGAGACATTAAAAAAAAAACATGGGGAGGATCCTATTCACCTGACATTTTTGTCTAAATTAATCAGAAGTTTTTTCTTTTGAAGGCTTACAAAGTTATCTACCCCTTTCTGTTGACTATATAGGCAATTTAGAGTAGCACTTATTTCTTAGTTTTAAGTGTTTGCTAACAACGTAAGACATGGATCACATCTTATATTTTTAGGCCCCTTTAGCACAGTGGAAATAGATACGGTGTCCCAGAAAGTAAGCTTAATATGAGAATGGCCTTTACCATACTCAAATATAAACGTCCATGTTAAGATGCTTATAGTCATCCTTATTGTACTTATTTTAGATACTATCATTATTTTCTATTATAGAAAAAGATCAACATTTTTTTTTTCCCCAGAGTGCCTTTATCAAATACAGAGATCCAAATAAACAACTACAGATTAGTTTTTAGGTGCTTATCATGGGGTGAAAGAGATCCTAGTACTAAGGATATGTGAAAACTAGTTCCTCTTCTCAAAGCGTAACGATTTAAAGATGGCAAGCGTGAACTAATTGCTTAGCTTTAGCTTTCATTTTATTTTTCTATGTGATAGGAAAAGAAATGGACTTCTTTGCATCAATTGGTGCCACAATGTAATTTGGCTTCCTATGTAAGATATTTGTGATAAGCACCCACAGAGAAATTAGAACTGCATGAAGAGAATCCTACAGTTCCTTACGGTATCTGGTACAGTAGGCAGACAAAATTTCAGCACAAACAAGGCAGACCAGAATGTTTACTTCTACTTCTATCTCACAAAATTGTGTATTTAGTTACATTGCATATATTAGTTATATTATGTTATATTGCATATATTTAGTTATATAAGTGTTACCTAGCACTTTTTTTCTAGTAACACTATGTTTGTTAAAGACTAGAATTTTTTTAGGAGTTTTCATTAAGTATAAAAAAATTGATAACCATAATGTTTGCATTGTGTACCTGTTTCTTAGGACAAATAACAAGCTTCTGATTCATTAAACGATTACCTTGCTCAAACAGCACATAGCTATCACATATGAAAGTGCTAGCTTTTTCAGTCACATGTTGCCACAGATTTGACAAGTGTGTTTCTTTGAGCACTTATACAAAAGAATGATTACTGCCACAGAGCTTTTATTTTTTGCACAGCTCTACCCTTTTCCTCTCTGATTTGTACTTCACGACCTAGCATATCGGCTACTGACTTTTTCAGAAAACAGTGGAAAATTAGCTGCAAGGCTTATTACATTCAGAAATATGTTTTCACTATGTCCTGGGTTATAGTTCTTGCACACAACAAATATCTAAATGAATTGCATTCTCTCTTTACTTGTTTCTCTTTAATATTACAAATATATATGGAGTAAGATTGTGTTCCTTCCAAAAAAACTTATTACCTTTCACTAACTATCGATATTTTGGGGTTTGTTTGTTTCATAGAAATAAACATATTATGTTACTGATATAAAAACTGATTTCTGCTCCCCTGTCCTTCAACACTATATCACCCTTTTCTGTATTTTAAAGTATGTACAGTAAACATGTGACTAGCAGAAGTTTACTGGAAAATTTACACATAAAAAGTAAAACAGACTTCCTGCCATGAATATTGGGAAAAATTTTAAAGACATGTTATTTTTACTGTTTGGAGACACTGTTATTAAGTAATTCAAAATTTATTACCATAGCAATCTGCTTTCCTTTCCAGCTGAGATTTTAGATAAGAACTGGGTATTTGCAGTCCAGCTTAAAGATCTTCATGGAAATACAGAGTATAAGTGATAGGGAGATGCATTCATAAATCCTATGGAGATTTTGGGAAAGCACAAAGGATTATGACCAGTCTACTGGTAACAATGCTATACAAAGAAAAGCTGGTTTGGAGAAAAGCATGCACTGCAAAATTAAGAAAAATCTTGAGGAAGTTAAAGGCCCTCTGAAAGCTGAGTGGATCTTCCTGCTGATGTCCCAAACCCTGGCATTGAACATCCTTCAGCACAAGCTGCACCATGAAAGGACACACTTCATGCAAGCTTAAGCTTTGTTTCTTTTTACAAAATCTCTGAGTAAGTGAAATTCAGCCTTCACTATATTTGAACCTTCACCATCAACAGCTACAATGGATCTACACACTGTCCTTAATGTGGCTTTAAGTAGGCACAGTAAAAGAAAATAAATATTTTTTTTATTCACTTATATCCAGATGAAATGAGATATGATGGATTATGAGATATGATGGACCAAAATATTAAGCATGTGCATCATTTTTATAATATAAACTTCTTCAAATGTTTTTGACGTCAGTGGGAGTCTTATCATTGACATTAACAGTTTTGTAAACTGTCCCTAGATTATTATTTTCATATTGCTACTTAATGGGATATTCAAATGACATATGAAAGCTGTCAATGGTTTATCCACATATTATTAGAATGATCTCATACAGGAAATTAAATTGAATGAATTAAAGCTGTAGTATTATTGTCAAGGATTTGAGTTCTCCGCAACAACCACAATAATCTGATGGAACTTGTCATAAATAGGCAACTAATTCTGGGGCTGTTGCTGGCAATTGTCAGAAAACTAAAAATAAAACCTACAAATATTGCCATCAGTTTGATCCATTGCATCTTGCGTATGTTAGGATAAATGGCATGATATCCCAAGACTTTTTCTCCATATTTTCAGCAGTCAGCATAATAAAGACAAAGAGAGTATGTCAGTTCACTGGTTAGGATGCTTACTCACTCTGAAAAGGTGTTACAACAAAACAAACCCAGAAAACATAGATTTTCATCAACGTTCTTATTTGTTGATTCTAAATAATAAATAGCTAAACACTTACATGTTTGCACAACAAGGTAAATTTATGCAAAACTGCTTCATTGGTTAAAGAGTGACTTCCCAAACTCTTGTCCTAATTTGCAGAAGAAACAGGAAGAAACACCCACCTTGCAATCAGAAAGCTGGAGTTACTGTATTTTTATTTAAGGGGACTTTTGCAAACAGTTGTTCCCAAGGGTATCTGTTCATTGCCAGCCTTCCATCTGTGCTTCCTATAATTGCTATGGACATGGGAGGGCACTCACAGGGCTGCACAGCTCCTCTGCAGGCTATCCTCCACCTTCAGGGTTAGGTTCATGGTTTGACTTGATGATCTTAAAGGTCCCTTCCAATCTAGACAGTTCTTTGATTCTATATTTACTTTTCTGAATGCTCATTTTAACCAGGGTTTGATTATCTGTATCTGATGATGTTGCACAGAACATGGTGAAATAGGAGAAGCACACGTGTGTCATGGAGGCTCCTTAAGGACTCAGAAGACTTAAAACAATGCTATGCTCCAGATTCCCATGATTAACAAATTAATACAGTTCAAAATTTTATTTCTAGCCCCACAATTACCTCCACCTCAGCATTTAGAATATGCCATGTGCTTTCTGGACTCAGAATACCATATATAGCCTGAGGCCCATCTCCCATACAGATATGACACATATTCATCATGATTAAGGTGAAGTGCCACTGATTTACCTGAATCTTCCAGTTCTTATGTTTATGGCTGTTATCCCTGAAGTCTGATTTATCAGCAGTCATATAGTAGATATGCAAAACCTGCTAAATTCCTCAACTTTCCTAGAAAATAATTTTGTCACTGTGTAGAATGCAAGGTTACTCCTTCCTTGCATATGTCTTTGGAGCCTTCTAATCAGAGTTTTTCTTGCCATCTCTCTCTATGAGAGCAGAGTAATTCTGAGGAAAATCTGTATTTCTTCCCTGTGTAACCACATTCATTAGAAGGTTAGAAAGAAAATAAAA
Organism: Limosa lapponica baueri; assembly: GCA_002844005.1. Taxonomy (NCBI): domain Eukaryota; kingdom Metazoa; phylum Chordata; class Aves; order Charadriiformes; family Scolopacidae; genus Limosa; species Limosa lapponica. Next base: position 179,420 of record KZ505945.1, on the reverse strand, counting down.
GCTTCAAGTGAGTGCACGAGCAGGCACACTTTAGTGAAAAACTTCTCTCTAATACTTGTTATTTGTTTTCTTCAGGATCAAGATGAATGGCAGATGTCAGAAAACTAGCTTTGGAGAAAATAATTAAGAATGGATTTTTTTTTCTCACATTCCATCTATTTTACATATTCTGCTTTAATGAACAGACTCACATATCCTATAATGCATCTCAACACTTAACACAGCATTTTCGTGAAGTCTTCACTAACAGCATCAGAAAGGCTACAATGTTGCCAGAACTCAACTTTGCAAATATCTCAGTGTTGTGAATTAACACATCCTGACCTCATAAATGTTATAACAGAATGCTTCATAATTAAACACTTGCTTTATACACATTTTAATCTTACAGGTTAATGCATGACAAGGTTTATTGCTTTATTACACCATTAACAAAAAAACCCAAAACCAACCAAAACACCCCAAACCCTCCCAAAACCCCCAACATCATGTGTACTATCCTATGCTCTTTTTTCCTCTTTTGCAAATAACAACACTTTTAATTACCTAGGCTTCTTGGGAGCTTAATTACTTTCTGCTTACATAAGTACCAGAGCTTAATATGGAAAAGAATTTTCATCTTATGATTGTTATGTTTATATTTATAGTAGACTACAGTAGCAGAGTGCACAAAATGATGTCTACCCTCCCAGATGTCAATCTGAAGCTTTCTAATTTCCCTCTTTCGTTATCTAGATCACTGGAGAGTCCCCAGGACTCCATATGTTACTTGATAACTGCCAACATAATGTCAAAGATCATAACAAATGACCTAAACAAACTCTACAAAGTGCTTCGCTGAGCATCCGAAAGTCAGCTAACGACAAAAATAAGTCTGTATGCATTGCCTTTGGAGGTTGGAGCTGTTACTTGAATATCTGGCTGTATAACTGCAGCTGGATTCTCTTACTCCACCTCAAAATTTAAAAATTTTCTTTTAATACCAGAGATGAGATAACATTCACTCTAAATAACTAGCCTACATGAACAGTAAAATAAATGAAGCCTGCTCTCCCAGAACATTTTCCGCTGTCAAGTGAGGTATAAAGCTACCATGCTTTCTTTTAGGATTTTTTGTGTCAAACATGTGGAGCTCATTATGTAATCTCTGCTCATTTGGGTGGTTTTTACTCTAGTGGGCCAACAAATTGCATGAAAAAAGAAAATCATTGATCTTAACATCTCTGCGTCTCTGCCAAATTATGTAAAATTGATTAATAAGAATTTCCATTTCTCTATGAAATCCACTTAAAATCTGTGGTAAATACAAGATATCTTAAAAAAAAAAAGAATATCATGACATATACATGGCATTAGCATATACTCTATTATACCCATACATCCAGGTCCTGCTGGTAATGAAGAAGTTAACATACGATATCTTTTTATCACTGAAGATTGAAAGCAATAATAGACAGTCTTAGCAGTGAAGGTCTGTAATCCATATCATTTTTTGACTGAAGCTGTAGAGAGATATTGAAGGAATATGAAATGATTCTATCTCAATATTACCATTGCTTATTCAGATGTGGTACAAAATAGCAGTTGGCACCAATTCCAGTTCTCATAATTGAAATACCCACAGACAGGAGGATAAACTAATCTTCTAACTAATCGTCTTCTTTTTTTTTCTTTCTTTCTTTAAGTCTGGTGAATGTCAACAGATATTTCTGTTCCATTGCAAAATCTTTAAAACTTTAAATTATTTTCTTTTGAAGATTTTTGTATTTTATGTCTTCTCATTGTACAAACGAACGAACAAATGAAAACCCAAAAACAACCTGAGTACACAGAATAGTTATGAGTACATGGCAGACCACAGAATTAATTGAAAATATTGTCCTGAAGTATTCCTAGAAACAATGTCGACTTCCTATCTATAACCATTGCATGTTCAGTTACAAATAACCATGTTATCCCACTCCTGTTTTTGCACGTTTCTTTGCACTAATTTTGGTTTTAGTTTTCCTGTCACTGATTTGGTGGTTAGATTTTTAAGGACTTCTGTATGTGCTCAGACAATAAATTAATAATACGCTAAAAATTTACAACTAAGCATTTTTAAAAACAATAAATCATTTGAGCTCCTTTATGTATAAATATATGATGGGGGGGTTATTATTTATTTTGGGAGGAAAGGAAGAATGGAGGAAGTGGCAAAAGATGAGGGAGCTTATGTCCTCTATCTTCTTTAAAAAATAAAATGAAAGTTTCATTCATTCAAATGAACAAAATGATGAAATTATAAATATTGAACAGTAAAGCATTAGCTACATTGATATGTGAACTGTCAGTTGCAGTCATCTGGGACATTTTTTAAAACATACAAAGAAAATCTGCTATCATGTTTAAGTTTTCATGAGCTAGTAACAGACAGCTTATGTTTCCTGAGACATATCACATAAACGTAATATGTTGTTTATGTCAGTCCTTACTTGTCAGTGTCTAATGGAAAACAAAACAGTAAGTTATGTAAGTCTATAATGCTAACCGTATGTATGTATATGTGTGTATACTATGTATATTCATGCTGGAATTTAGGTGGTGACATTTTGAAAAATTACAAAAAAAAAAAGAACTGAGAAACTCAGAGTATTTTCAAATGGCTAGGCCTAATTTCCCAGTATGATCTCTTTACTTGTTCTACGTGCAGACAGATAGGTACCTTTTTTCTTCTCTTTTCTCTTTAGTTGTAAAAAGAAATTAAAGTAAGTTTTTTTTTTTCTATCCCCTTACACTGTACTATTATCAAGGAAGAACTCTAGTTTAAATACTTTGTTCTGCACCAAAATTTCTAGCAGAAAAAAAAGGAAGAAATCATCCTTCATTTCATATTATCTGAATAGTGAAGAGCATTGGTTTTGTTCTGGTGTTTAACTCAAACACCAACAATTCTATGTTTCTTTGTTTAAGGTGATCATGCCATCTGAAATTTTTTCATTCTTCTGCCTTATCATCTTTTACTTTTACAATTATTTAACTGTTATGAAGGCTGGTGGAACAATCATTCTTCCATTATGAAATGGAGGAATAGTCAAATCGGATCAATGTAATACCTGTTCACACCTGTACCTGTCTCCTGATACCAGAGGTTACTGAATTTTTAAGGAGGAGAAAGATAGAAACATGCCATAACAGTTCTTGGAATAATTTTGTTGCCCAAAAAGTTTTTTTTTACTTACCTTTAACGTTTCAGGTTGGTTTATGCTTTGTGCATGACTGATTGAATGTAATATATTCATTCATTTCTTCTGTTTGTGCAAATTTACTGTTGTACTTTTAAAAAATTATTATTATTTAGATAGATTGTCATTTTTGGATTATAAAGGAGTGATCAGCCCTCTCTTGAATTTTACCCTCCTGAACAGTGCTTTATCCTCATCTCTGGTAATTTTCCCAGTTTCTCAAATAACGAAAAAGAAATTACTTCTCATACTCCAAGATATAAACCACGTATACTTCTTAAGGACAGTATCTGTCAGGGAAAAAATATCACAGCTGACATGCTATTAGTCTAAACAGGTACAGTTTCTTGTTTCCTGATGAAGTCAAAAAGTATTTTCTCATATGAGAACTGTTAATCATTAAATAATGTACATAATCATGACAAGATGTTACAAAATGGTTACGGCACTATGCATTAATTTTTGATAGCTCTGCAGTTCTCTGTTTTTTTTGAAGGAGTGGAGGAAGAGAAACGATGGTAAAAAAAAAAAAAAAAGTTAAGACACAATTGCCTAGAAATGATAGAAAACAGCCAAGACGCTTTCACATCACCAATATTTCCTTCCAGTCCCTGCAGGAGCAAAACATGAAAAAGTGAAAATACGTTTCCAGTTTATGCTGACAATCAACTGCATTAGGAGCCTGGTGTTATTTTAACAAAGTGTAGGAATATTGGCTTACACAGAGAAGCAGTATGATTTAACCCTTGCCAAGCTGAGCTTTAAGCTACCTTAGTGTATGTAACCAAACCTCTTTTCTATGTTGCCTACCTTCATTGCAGATATTCAACCAAGTTTGGGATCATTGTTTTCTTACTACTCTCCAAATCAATTTCACAAAACAGAAGGTGATAGAATTTGCAAGGTAGGTATTGTTTTTACTTCTTCAACTAACATTAAAAAAAATATAGTATGTATGCCAAATAAATAAAAATAATTCTTAGGGCATCACTTTTAATACATCATTTAAACTTAGTTTTTGTTTCATATGTGGAAATAAAGTCATATGTAACAAAAGAAGGGGGAAAAAAAAATCAACAAAACCACACACGCACACACACAGAGAAAAGACACAGACACGGCCAGTCACACAAACTGCCACAGACAAGGCGCTGCCTTCAGCAGGACCCCCATACAGGACTCACAACAGACACAAGCCCAGCCAACCACATCCCCTTCTCTTCTTCCGCCAGTCGGGGCAGAAGGTCACTAGTGCAGCACACATGGACACTTCCAGGTTCACAAACACATGTGCATTCATTCATGGATCCCCTGAGCACTGGCACAGCTCCTCTGCCCGATGGGCATCCCTGACTGGATGCCCATCCCTCTTACCTACTCCGATGCCCCCCCAACTTGCCTTCTTGTCCAGCTTGAAGTTTGCCAGTGAATACACACACACACACAGGTGTTGAGGAGATACAGACACTCACACCTCCCCATCAGCTGGCACCAGGTGCATGGAATGCGACCCATAGTCCCGCTCCAGCTGCTGGGCTGAGCCCCTGACTTGCCTAATGTATCCCTGTCCCCCCAGTAGCTGGTTTTGGGACACACATTGTTCCTGTACCAGTGGTTGGAAGTCAAAGACCCCTACTGGCTCCAGTAGCTGTATCTGAGACCCACTGGCTCCAGTACCTGGTACTAGAGGCTGGGGGTGCCCACACCTGCAGTCTGATGCCAGTAGCTGTCACCAAATTTCTCTCACACATATACAGGTCTCACCAGCAGCTGGCACTGAGTCCTTGCAGCACACATACGTACAGGGAGATAGTTAAGAAAAAAAAAAAAGGAAGTTATAAGAAAATGTATCAGACAAGCATACTGAATGACTGCATTTTACACACAACTGCCCCCTTTTATACCCCTTTTTCTCTACCCCCGCTCTTTGTTTCTCCCTGCTCCCTTCTTCCCCTGCACCTTCCTTCATCAGTTTGCACACTCCAGTCAAATCAACATCATAGACCCCAGGCTGGCATCCTTATGGGCTGCAAAATCCATGCTGGCCCTCTCTGATGTGATTCCTGCAGTTTGTTGAGAGCCTATCAATTCATGTAACTGACAGGATTTCATTGTCTCTGTTGTTGTTTGTCAGTCTGTGTCTCTGTATGCTTTGTTTATTGCCTTCCACTTTTTCACATCATTCCATTTTTACATGGTCCTCAATCAAATGATCTTACTAATAGCATGCTCATACTCCACACACCCTCTTAAATTGATCTATCTGACCAAGTTTGTTTCTTGATATTGTCTCTGTTATCAGATTTTTGTCTCTGGATATTTTGCTTTCCCCTTTTCCTTATTATCCCATTGTGACAAGTCCTTGATCTAATAACCTTAAGAGAGCAGATGCTCTTTCCTTATATGTATTCTTACAAAAAACACTTTTAAAATTATATTTTATATTACTTTACACTTATGCCCTTTCTCACGTTTTATGTAATATGGCTCACTGGGAGTGATGGATTTGTCTGGTAAAGATATCATTTCACTGACTGCCTTGAAAAGATATGTACTATATAACTACAAGCAAAACTTTTTGTTAGTCAGCTTCAGTCTGATGCCACCGGTACAGCTTTCAGCAGACTTCATGCACTGGGAAAACTGTCTACAACTTTTTCTTTTGCATATCATCATTCCCATTATATTTCATGTGCAGATGAAAATGTAATTTCCTTAATATTTCCAAGGCTTCCTCATCATTTTTCGTATTTCAGATCACAAGAATAATTAATACATACTACTGATCCTGCTATGCAAGCCTACAAGCTAAATGATCAAGCACATCCAAGACCCCAAGGCAATGTTCACTGGAGTTTGATTTGAGCTAAAAGTCTAAGCAGCTCAGGAATTAGAATTGACTGCTCTTCTGTTCAGGTATCAGAGTCCTCAACTAACATTTATGCAATCCCAATGTATTTATGAAGAGGAGGTCCATGACCCTAAGCATTATCTGTTTTATTTTAAACACGAATACACATCAATACCATGAATTATTCAGGATACACTGAATTTAAAATGTGTGACTTAGGTCAGACTCCAAGATCATTATGTTTAAAATTCAGACAGAAGCAGTGCTTGAGGGGATTGTAAGAGCAAGGGATAACCTCTGGATTAATGAATGTATTACTAGGGATTTTATCATCATCTTTTTTTGTACATTCTGATCACAGGAATATGATAAGTACTGAAGTTAAACAGGCTCAAATCCAAGCCTTCTCATACCTTAAGAAAAATTCAGACGTTACATCTTCTGTAGTCCATCTGCATACTGTTCAGAAGGATGATCAGTCCTCCTGTCTTCCTTTGAATTTAACATAATTAACAGTGACATGTAGATCAATATGGTTTAAGCTCCCACATTCCCCCACAGATTTTAGTTAGAAGGACACTTAGAGATTTATAACTAGGAAGCAAAATGGCTCAAGAACTGTATTTGTTAAAATTTTAAACAGCCACCATCAAACTCAATAGTCTTAATACCATTTAAAAACTCTAGTAAATCTGGCACTAGTTAAATTTATTTATAGTAACTTAGTCCATACTTGATAATTTTTCCCTTTTTTTTTAATCTCTTCTATATAAAAGTGTTAGTCATCCTGTATTTTCAAAATATAATAGGAGGGCATACTGGGATGATAAGCTTATTAAAATATTATTGAATAGTATCTTTGTTTTACACCAACACTAAAAATCTTAACTGTCATTCAAGCATAAGCTTTCTTTTCATCACAAACTTGGAAAGCAAATAAAACAGAAACCATATTGTGCATGCAGTGCTGATATATATTTAGATAACTGTCTAATAAATCAAGCTCTCCTCTGGAACAAAGTTTTCTAAATTCTGGCAGACTTTTTTTGTCATGATTGCTGCGTCTCTGTTATTGTGAAAATATTTTTTAGATCCCAATGTATTTTCAAGTCACAGCCTGAACAAAATCTGATGGACAGTTGTGCTGCTTAAGAAACTTAAACTCTGAGACTAGTCTCCGTAGCAAAGGAGAGAGAAGACTACGTCTAAACTAACACAACAAGAACTGCTTCTGTCTCCTACTGTGAACCACTAAGGGTGCTCAACAGTAATTACTGTCCTTCATATAAAGAGAGGACATGAAAACATGATTCACTTCTATCCCCATAGGCTTTCAGGTGAAAAGGAAAACAAACCTAAATCCCCGCTGTGAAGAATCAGGGACCCAGAACGTGAGTTATGCCTCAGTAAACATACTTGATATGGTCAAGATTATATTAAGAGACTCCAGAAGGAAACTTTGTAGAACAAGATCCTTTGAAGCAACTTGGGGTGGGGACATATCTCCTATGGGGTAAGCATACGAAGTGTGGGTTAGATGAATGGACTGTGAGGTGGATTGAAAACTGGCTGAAAGACAGAGCTCAGAGGGTCATGATTAGGGGTACAGAATCTAGTTGGAGGTCCATAACAAGTCGTGTTCCCCAGGGATCAGTACTGGGTCCAGTCCTCTTCAATATACTCATCAATGACCTGGATGAGGGGATGGAGTGTACCCTCAGCAAGTTTGCTGATGATACAAAATTTGGAGCGGTGGCTGACACACCAGAAGGCTGTGCCGCCATACAGCGACACCTGGACAGGCTGGAGAGTTGGGCAGAGAGGAACATGATGAAATTCAACAAGAGCAAGTGTAGGGTGCTGCACCTGGAGAGGAATAATCGCATGCACCAGTACAGACTGGGGGCTGACCTGCTGGAGAGCAGCTCTGTGGAAAAAGACCTGGGAGTCCTGATGGACAACAGGATGACCGTGAGCCAGCAATGTGCCTTTGTGACCATGAAGGCCAATGGCATCCTGGGGTATATCAGGAAGAGTGTGGCCAGCAGGTCGAGGGAGGTTATCCTCTCCCTCTACTCTGCCCTGGTGAGGCTCCATCTGGAGTACTGTGTCCAGTTCTGGGCTCCCCAGTTCAAGAAAGACAGGCAACTGCTGGAGATGGTACAGAGAAGGGCTACAAAGATGATTGGGGGCCTGGAGAATTTCGCTTACAATGAAAGGCTGAGGGACTTGGGTCTTTTTAGTCTGGAGAAGAGAAGACCGAGGAGGGATCTGATAAACGCCTATAAATACTTAAAGGGGGGGTGTCAAGGGGACGAGGCCAGTCTTTTTTCAGTGGTGCCCAGTGACAGGACAAGAGGTAGTGGGCACAAACTTGAACATAAGAAGTTCCACCTAAACATGAAGAGGAACTTCTTTCCTTTGAGGGTGGCAGAGCCCTGGAAGAGGCTGCCCAGGGAGGTGGTGGAGTCTCCTTCTCTGGAGACATTCAAAACCCACCTGGACAAGTTCCTGTGCAACCTGTTCTAGGTGGACCTGCTTTGGCATGGGGATTGGACTAGATGATCTCCAGAGGTCCCTTCCAACCCCATGTGATTCTGTGATTCTGTAGTATCCAGATTATGTATTATTAATAACATGCATGTCTTTTAGACATGGATTTTAAAGCACTCAGTATGGGGAGAATTTCTGTGAGGACCAGAAGACCAGAACCTTACTTCCTGTTAATCCAGAGTAACAATATTGTCAGAAAAGGTATTTCCCCTTCAGAGGTAGATCGCTGTGTTTAATTTTCCAAGAGAAATATTATTCTTTCAAGCCAGGAAAAGATGAACTCTGTGCATCTTAATATTTTGTCATGAAGCAGAATTCTTGTTTGAAGGTCATCCAATAATTTTCCTTTGAATTGTATTTCGATACCCAACAAAACTTTATCACTTTCAGAGATCTTATTAGACAATTATAATCTCACTATGGGAATTCTCTTAGATTCCTGAATAAGAAATTACTCTCATAGATACTGTAATACTTTCAAGGTATTTCACCATTTTTTTAACTGAAATCTGTCATTAAATGTTCTATTACACTCTTCTTTTTTTTTCTGATTCTTTTTCTAAGGATATAGATAGGGATGATAGCACTGTCTTTAAAATTATATTGTATTACTATGTAAAAAATGTTATGTTAAAAATTGTCTTTTTGTTACACTTTCACTTAATCTAAAAAGTAGACAAAGTGATTCTTTTATAAACTACGCAAATTATTCAAATGTGAATATATATTAATGACATATTGTACAGATCTTTGTGGCTGCTGTACTTAATTAAAATGACTCTAGTTAGTATGATCTTATCATTTGTATGATGTTGATGAATAATAGGCTCAGTGGTACATAAAATATACCTCAAATTAACAAGATATGTTGAATTGCCTCTTATATTTTTGGAAACTCATCCAAAGCTTATCAGATCACTCCTTACTTACAAACAAAACACTGTTTTTTAAGGGAGGTTCAATTGATTTGTATGAGAATTTGTTAATGGGGCCTGATTTTTATAGATCCCGCATACATCTAAATGTGGCAAACACCACTTGAAACTGTAAGAGTTCAAACACAGCGTTTAAAAAAGAGTTCATAATTTTTTACTTTAGTCAGACACTCATATCACAATAGAAATCATAAATGAGAAAATTTAGTTTCCTTTGAGCTTCTGGAATTTCACATAACACTTTGTGGTTGCTGTTGCTTGTTATAATACTCTCAGTACTCACGAACTGTTTGACTTTTGTGAACTTTACCTCCTCATACTCTACTGACAAAATCCTTCCCATCTTGTAAATATTAACTGTGCATTTATTTTTATTAAAATTCATATTTTTACAAAAATCTAATACTCAGAAGCTATCAAAAAAACAACAATAAATAAACATTTCTATATTTTTTTGTAACTCTTATTTAGGCAGATAAGTAGAACCTGTGACTAGGGAGCAGGTGAAGCTCCTGCTGTCCCAAGGCAAGAACAACTGAAAATGCTTAGAAAAGAGAAAAAAAGAAGAAAAGTATTTGACAATATGATATTCCTTGTTCTCTCTCTTAATTTACAAGTTTATTCACAGTCAACAAAAGTTAGTTTCCTACAAAGCATAAATGAAGAAAAGCAGTTATTCTTTAATTATAGTTCTGACCAAGGATGATGTCAGAAAAAAGTCTTAACCAGCCTTTTAAGAAAGAAAGGTGGGATTCCGGAAACTGAGAGGTTTTTTTAATTAGGCTTGTAAATCTAAGAAATTAGATAAAAATATTATGTAATGATAGGAGAGGGGCTTGATGTCTCAGGATAACTCTCCCAAGACTTTGCCCTTTGATTCAGGCAATGCATGATTTTCTTAAAAACTAACCTTTATGCCAGACATTAAATATTAATTCTTATCTCTATTTATCCAAAGGTAAGGAGATAATAATGAGAAACAGGTAAATGGTAGATAGGAAAACAACCCTAACCCCCACAAAAACACAAAAACAAAACAACAACAAAGCTACAGGATTTCATACTATTAACCTGTTCCAAGTTCTAATATTAAGTAATTTGGTAAGGATTGTATAAATATGTGGTTGGATAAATGCCATATAACATTGATACAGTGTGTAATCCAGTTTACGGCTATTGGCTAATGACAGAAACCTCAAAGTACTGGCTTACTAACAGAAGTTAAAATAATAACACACTCAGTTAAGTTACAGATGGTAGGAACAGAGATGCCCTTTCAGCCAGTATAATTCATTTTAGTCATTAAAACATTAGTAGCAACATTTTTAGGTGGATTACAGTAACGTATATGCAAAAGTAGCAAGGTTCATATTAAACATGCCTCATGATACCTTGTACTTTCTGACAGCAGATTGAATTTCCCAGCAGTTTTATATCCTCCTGTGCTAACCATCCATGCAGAAAATACAGCTGTTGGTGGTCATCTTAGAAATTCAAATGTTATACTTGAAAAATCAGGACAGCATGACTTCTTCATCAGGGCATCTTACAATGGCTATATAATGGAAGCAACAGCGACCCAGTACAAAAAGGCATAATTCATGTATTTTATGCTGTTGGCAGTGAAGTGCTCTCTTGAACAAGCATTAGCACAAACACAAGCTTAAGTTTTTCCGTGAATGGGACAACCTCTAAACTGAATTTATTTTAGTTGTAAGCAAGTTCTTTTGAAATTAATCAGTTGAGTCGCATGTTACCTTAGCTTTTGATTTTTAAAATTACTGGAAGCTACTATTAGGACACTGACCAAAACAAGTCAGCATGGAAAAAGAACAGCATTGTAACAAAAGCATTCCAATAACTTTATCAGAAATTGCAGATCCACAGTTGGAGAGTTACTGTGAACTCAGTGGTGACAAATTCTTCCATCAAAGACCTTTAACAGATCAAAAGCCCTCAGCTTAAAAATATTCGCAATAAACATTTGATTACTTCTTAGAAAAAAATAAGCCCAAAGCACAGTTCACTTGTTACAGTCCGTAACACTGAGGGAATTCAGTAGTTTAAGTATTCCTTGACTCTTGCTCTGCCAAACTGTTTAAAAAAGAAAAAAAAAAAGAGAGAGAGAGAAAAAAATCTATGCCTGTGAGTATATATCAAGCTTTGTTGAACATCTTTCAGCGTGACCCATGCCCAAAAGAACAACTAATTACAATGACACCTATAAGATGGTAGTAAAAAAAACCATGATTTACAAATTTCTCTTCTCCAGATTATGCCAACAACCAAAGATGAAGTACAGAAAAATCACTGTAAACAGCCCAGAGCAAAGCTCCCCATTCTTGCTCTTGTGAGAATCCCATCAAACTGCAGAATATTGATACCTTTTATATGTTCTTGTTCATTATGGTACTGTGTTTTTTATTACTTTTTTTTTGTTTTAAGTCTGTCATGCAAGACAACACCACTTCACCAGGAAAACTGGAGTTTCAGTCATCCCTGTTAAGCAGTCCGTAAGTACTTCATTATTACATTAAAATATTCATATGTAGCTTAGACAACCACCTGCCTTAGACAGCTCCTTAGCAATTGATTGCCATTGAGAAATGAGGGAAAAGCAAAAAACACTAAAGAAGCACACTACATACTGTACATTTCAAGAAATTGTTACAATAGAGATATCACAGCATATCAGATGAAGGGCATGGCTCTTGATTACAAATCCCAAAGTTTTTCTTAAATTCTGCATAATGAGTTATAACAATGACAACTTTGCATTATTTAAGTGTCTAGTACAATATACATGAAACATTGCAATGCACTCAACAAAACATGTAAAAAGTCATCTTTAAAGTTATTTTGATGCTGTTAAATGACAGAAAATATTTTACTGGAATAGCCTTCTGCACTAATTCTGTAAGAACATTATATTAGGATGAGAATGACACTCCTCACTCATAAACTGATTACAAAATGCTTCATTTAAAGAAAATTAAAACATAAAAAATGAAAACAAAAAGTGTCACGTGCCCACTTTTCATGGGTGTTTACTCAAAAAAGTAAAATCTGGGAGACTTAGTAATAAGTCAAAATGGCTGTAGAACAAAATTAATTTGGCTTCATCATATATCAAATCTACCAACAATTCATATTAGTGTTTTACTGCAAAGTTCCTTTATTAAAAGAAAGTGTGGAATCAAATACATTGATTTACATCTTTGATCTGTAGTGGGGTTTGTTTTTTTTTTTCTGTTTTTTTTCTGAAACATCTGAGACTTGAATTTGAATGTGAGAAGTGAAACATATTCTCCACTATCATACTAAAAGTACGAAGGCAACTTTCAGCATGAAAACTCCAAAGTATATCTTTCAAGAATGGGATAATACGCCAACTTCCAAGTGTTAAAAAGACTTCTGCCCATACCTGCTCTTTTTAGTGCTTTTCTCACACAACTAATTGCACACTTAGTACTACATTCATACTCCCTGACTGAGCAGTAAAAAGTAAAAAGTTTTCATTAATCAGTCATCAACTGTTAGTCTCCTTCAAGTAAATCGTAAATCTTATCCCCGTGTATAAATACCTGACGGAAGGAAATGAAGAAGATGGAGGCAGCCTCTTCTTAGTGGTGCCCAGTGATAGGATAAGAAGCAATGACCACAACTGAAATAAAGGAAATTCCACTTCAATACAAAAAAACAATTTTTATTATTGTTTTTTTTTAACTGTGGGTTAGCCAAACACTGGCACAGGTTGCCTTGTGGAGTCTCCATCCCTGGAGATATTCAAAAGCTGACTGGACATGGCCCTGGGCAACCTGCTGTATCATAGAATCATAGAGTTGTTTGGGTTGGAGAGGGACCTTAAAGATCATTGAGTTCCAACCCCCCCTGACACGGGCAGGGACACCTTCAACTAGACCAGGATGCTCAGAGCCCCATCCAGCCTGGCTTTGAACATTTCCAGGGATGGGGCATCCACAACTTCCTTGGGCAACCTGTTCCAGTGCCTCACCACCTTCACCCTAAAGAATTTCTTCCCAATAGCTAATTTAAATTTCCCCTCTTTGAGTTTAAAAGCTTTACCCCTCATCCTATTGCTACATTCCCTCATAATATTTCCCTCTCCATCTCTCCTATAGGCCCCCCTTAGGTACTGAAGGTCTGCTATAAGGTGTCCCCGGAGCCATCTCTTCTCCAGGCTCAACAACTCCAACTCTCTCAGCCTGTCTTCACAGGAGAGATGCTCCAGCTCTCTGATCATCCCTGTGTAGTTGGCCCTGTTTTGACTTATTCTGTTTGTTTTAATAAACCTGTTTGTTTTAATAAGCCTGTTTTGGTTTGTTCTATTGTCTTTCTTGTCACTAGAATTTTTTTACTTGATCAAATTCAATCCTCATTTTACTGCATACTAACATGTAGGTTAGTATGTTTATTATTTAGGAGAAAAATATTACATTACAGACATTATCTTAAGACTAGCCACAACATGGCTTTTTTTGACACCACAAATTTTGCAGGTGCAAATAAATACAGGCAGTTTTATGCCAACTGTTATATCTAAGCATAATTCATGTAATTTAGTCATTTATACAACTGAATGCACCTGTAAACCAGGTACTTAGATATCTAAACCAGATTAACTGCATCTATAAATAATTTTACACATAATTATGATTAACTGAGGAACCAGAGGTAAAAAAAAACCAACAACTTTATATTGTGTTATCTAGCTTCTAGATACATATATGGAAACAGAAGAACAGATACAAATAAGGATGTCATTGTTCTAACCAAGCTATCCTAATATCTGAAAATGAAGCACATGAACTATGTATGATACATAACAAAGATTAAAATTTTCCTCATTGAAAAAGAAATTCAGGATATTTACTTATGGTAAATAAATTACTTTGTATAGAAGATATACTGTGAAATGGCTGAATTGCATTATATATATTTTTATAAAACTAAAATAGCTAAAATATGTAATTATTTTATTACATTATATTAAATATTATAGTGTAATAATAACCTAGCTTATAATTAATATTTGATTCCTTAGGTTAAAGGTCTTGGACCTCACTTTGTGCTTGAACTTTGCTTAGGTCACCCAGATTTCACAAATCTAACTTTCTGAACCTTCTGGAGGCAGCTATTAGAACGTTAGTGGCTAGGAAAGGATTTACTATGCCCAGCTTTACCCAGCTAAAAGTGAAGTACTTTGTTTAAGAAAGATGACAGTGGATAGGGATGTGTATTTTCAGAGGACCACTCATCTTATCTTAAAATTTGTAAGGTAGAAATGTATTCTTGGGTTTTCTGTGTTTTCAGTTGACTTTATCAGGAACTTAAGGCAACTTATAGAATATTCATAGAAGTCTAATGTTATTCTTAAGAATTTTGGCATCACTCAAAATAATCCCTTTATTCAATGAAGATGGGTTTATCCTGAAGATGTTTCATGGCAGGAACCTAATTTTGTGCCCTCTGAGTAGTACTTTTGAGCACCTTATTTCTCTCTAGTAACTCTATGTGAACTAAGGTGAACTCTATATGAACTATTCTCTCCAAGCTAATCTTAGAGTATAATTTCATTACTTCCTTCCTTAGATCATGAATGCCTTCCTGGAGGACAATTTCAGGTGCTTTGGTTAGATGTCTGAAGTCTGGCAAGCTGAATCCAGGATCTTTTTCACATATAAAGTTGCAGATTTGTATTATCTGTCATTTTGACATCCTAATTCTGAAAGTAAAGTGATAATGCATCATCTGATTTAGTTCTGCAGACCCCTGGCTCACACTTTAACGATGAAAAAAGTGGGAGACTTAGCCTGACTATTTATGTACACTACAGCAATTTAACCATTTGCATGATTCTATGCATCTATATGAGATGCTACCAACAATACTTTGCTTACATAAAAAAAAAGATGTAGAAAATCTGTCACACACTGTAAGTTAATAAGCAGAGTGAATTGAATCACCATGGAAATGTGCTGAAATATTTATAGAATATTTGTTAATTAATATTCAGTGATGCTTCACAAGTAATTATGTACTCATAATTAAGGTCTATCTGAGTTCTGTATGTCCAAATTAAAAATATTAGTTCCACTTTTAAAAGAACTTAATCTTTATATATCCACTGTTTACAACAGTTTAGGAAAACAAATAGATTTAGGAAACAAATAACCACATCCTTTATTTGTTGAAGCTGCTATGCAATTTTACACGAGCTAATATCTGACTCGTAATTTTTGACCTACTTATAATTCTTGTAGTTAAAGGAATATCACATAGCAAGGAGTAGAAGTCATGCAAGGTATTTCAAAGTAAACCATAATCTAATACCCATGATTTGTTTGATTTCAAGGGCAATGAACGGATTCAGCCTTGATCTGCAGGTAGAATTCAGTGAGTGATGCTGAAGCTTAGTTACAGCGCAGTATAAAATCCTCAAGTAATAACTGGATTACCAGTGCTGCTTTTCTCTTTTTCCACCAAGTGGAAAAAGATAAAAACCTACTAAGTCCAAGCGTTACTAATGGGTGCAACATACATTAAATTCTATTTGATTGTAGTAAAGCTAAAATAATAGTTATATTACATATCTCATAGTTATGATATAAAATAACCCTACTATTTGTTAAATGCCACAACATGACTTTACATGGCTTTAAACTGGATCTTAAAGTGTTCTTTCCTTACTTTGGAAGTCTCAATGAAGAGTCAGTACATCTTAGGGTAAGAATTGCACTGAGATGCCAAAATGGTCTTCCTAGTTTTGTAGCCTGCAACGGAGGTAAAGGAGGTAAAGGAAAAGGACTGTACTCCCAAAACTACAATGATGCATCTTGATGGCAGAGTCTTTTCTAATGCTGACAATGTGCCAATTCTCTCCCATTTGAGAAACAAATAAGACTTGATTGAAAGTGGCATATTGAAAGATACCTTTATAGTAACTGATATCTTGAACTGTGGAAATGTCTAAGTGTTTCTGATAACTATAGGTTACTACACATATGAAAGGACTATTCTACTGTCTGCAAGAAATATTTCAAGAAAACAAGAGTATACAAATTTTGTTGAAGCGAACTTTTGATACTTAACCGTCTCTTGCAGCTGATAATGCTAAAGGAAAATATAAGAAATAACTTTGTATAAAAGTTAATAGAAAGTGAAACAATATTTAATTCTAGATAATTCACTGGATTACTCTGCTGCATAATTAAATCAAGGAAGTGTACTATAAATAAATCATAAATGAGCATAATACAAGTTTCTATTACTTGTTAATCTGATGAGATTTCAGAACAAAATGCAATATTTAATTTAAAAACTTGCATTCATGGAACTGTGAGGCTGAAGGTTCACACTATGGCACTTTGTATTTCTAAAGGTCTTTTAAAAGAAGTCACCTATTGAAAATTACTTCTGTTAACTACCTGATTGTTATTGTTACATTATTGTAAGATGATTAACCTGGGTATGGCAGAGACAGGTTCTTAAGGTTTGAACAATGTTTGTATTTCTTTAATCCTGTGCTGTAAATTTTTAATCATGGCATATAAGAA
Organism: Limosa lapponica baueri; assembly: GCA_002844005.1. Lineage (NCBI taxonomy): Eukaryota > Metazoa > Chordata > Aves > Charadriiformes > Scolopacidae > Limosa > Limosa lapponica. The sequence continues at coordinate 162,280 of KZ505945.1, read as the reverse complement.
TTAGTGATCTGATTTTGATTTTGCTGAGTTTTCTAATCTAATCTAATCTAATCTAATCTAATCTAATCTAATCTAATCCATTTACCAAGAAGTAAATTATAAAAAAGAACTGAAGAATTGTTTAAGGCACTGTATTGTGTTCAGGTGACAACTTTTTGGTAGCAGAGGGCTGTAGCAAAGACACCAGAAGCTGTCGGACAGAGCCACTTCCAGCCATCTCCAAAACAGACCCACTGCTGGCCAAAGCTGAGCTCATCAGCGATGCTGGTTGGTGCCTCTGAGATAACACATTGTAGAAAGGGGGAAAAAACCCAACAAACCAAACCAAACCAAACCACTGTGCAGGAGTTGTGAGAGAGGACTGAGAGGAGTGAGAAAATGTGAGAAAAATTCTGCAGACACCAGGTCAATGAAGAATGAGGGGGAGGAGGCAATCCAGGTGCTGGAGCAGAGATTATCCTGTAGCCCATGGAGAAGACCATGGTGAACCAGGTTGTCCCCCTGCAGCCCATGGAGGACCCCTGTGGAGCAGATATCCACAATGCAGCCAGTGGAGGATGGCACACTGGAGTAGGTGGATGTTCCCTGAAGGACGCTGGAGACCATGGAGAGCCTATGCTGGAGCAGGCTCCTGGCAGTACCTCTGATCCTGAGGAGAGAAGCCCATACTGAAGCAGGGTTTCTGGCAACAACTGTTAGCCTTTGGGGGATCCACACTGGAGTATACCATTCCTGAAAGACTGTACCCATGAAGAAAACCCACACTGGAGCAGTTTGTGAATAAATGACAAATTTCACTTTCCAAAATATTTTTTAAGATCCCAACCAGTGAAGCAGGAGATTAACGTTGAGAAGAATCCCATACAAGAGGCTGAAGGCTCCCTTTAGTTGGGGAGGAGGGAGAGTGGGTACCCCAGGGCTGGTCATGCCTTCCCTAACAGTTGCTGTCCCACAAGGCTGTAATCATGGAAGTCCTCTTTCATGGAAAATTAATGATTTTTTTTATGGGTAAAAACTTTATGAATAGAGAACATTGGTACCAACTCATGAACTTATGTTGCCCTAACATATTTTGCAGAACACAGGCATTATAAAATTTCTTTTTTATATTGTCTAAAACTGCATGAAAATTGGTTGTGGTTTTTTTTTGTTTTGGTTTGGTTTTTTTTGTAATGAACCATTTTAATACAGCAAAGGCAAAATTTGTTGTACCTTTCCTTTGTTGCAAGAGATTGTGCTCAGGTTTTGATGTGGCATAAACTGTAGAAAATTGCCATCACCCTGCTATTTTTTGAATTATTCAGGAGAATGTTTTGCAGCATGCTCTAGCAATAATACTTTACAATCTTTCTAAGACTAGGAATATGCTAAGGCAAATAATATGCAAAAAACTGTCATGCATAGTTAGATTCTCTGGTTTTCTAAATCTTTTGTTAGTCTGACACAATCCTTTTCTCCAAATTCATACTTAGAAAATCTGGAGTATGTTATATAAAATATCATATGTGTATGTAATGTACACAATGCATGATAATAATATTCTAAGGAGTTAGTATTCTTTAACATTCTGCAAAAATGTAATTAAATGAAGCAAAACAATTTTTTGCAGTACATCTACTTTCTGAACGTTTATTTCTACCCTAGGTTTCCTAAGAACTGAAGATGATCAAACAAGAAAATAACCTGCCATAGAAATATCTTTGTAATTAAAAATTATTAATTAAGGCATATTTATTTCAAACAAATATGTTTGAAATAAGGTATATAAAAAATTGTGAAGTGCTTTTGTAAGGATAAATGTGAATACTTTATGTATTGTCCAATGCAGCCGTGAAGAAATAAAAATGGAAGTGTCATGTAAACAGACACTAGAGACATATGACATATATAAGGCCTCAGAGTTTCAAAGACTTTTTAATATTGTCTTGTCCTAAATACAGCTTCTTAATGGTATTTTTCAAATGGATTTTGTTTCTATTTTCTTGTTCTCCTTCACAGAACATTATCCTTATGAACATAATATTGATTTCTACTGTCTTACTGACCTGTGGCTTACTGCCCCAATAGGATATCTTATCTGTGAATTGTTTAGCAACCAGTTGGAGAAAACAACAACCCAATCAACCAAACACCATCATCACCACCCCCTCCACCCTCACCCCACACCACCCTGCCACTGGAGCATCAAACATTTTCCACCAACCAATTAGAAGTCAAGATAGTGAAGACAACTCCTTCCTCAGAAGTGCCAAAATCCTCTTGCACAAGGTATGAGATGTATAGTTTTGAGCTTTTCTTGAAAGACATCCAATTTCCAGGTGCAATCTAAGACCCATAATTTTTTGCATTACTGCACTAAATTTGCAAGTACAGCTAGTTCACTCTGGATCAAATGCTTTTTCAAAACAATGGATGCCAGAGTCTGATGTCAGTGTTGCTAAGTGCCTGATTACACTAACGCCACCATGTGCTGCCAGATCATTTGTCTGAGCTGGCTGTAATAGAACAGCTAGAAGAAATTTAGTATTCAGAACAGTGCTGAATCCAACTCAGGCATTTTAAATAATCTTAATGTTGCAGTTAGCTTTGTTTCCTTTTGTTTTGGTTTTCAGTAGCTAGGTTATACATATGAATATAAGAACACTGAATTAAATAAAAAATTAGAAAATATGATAGCTAATTATAATCTCAATGTGAACCACTTATGTTCTAATAAATCTGTCTTAAAAGGGTCAGTTTATTAATGACTGAAGCCAGATAACTTACAGTGAAGTAAGGTAAAGTTCACAAAGGATGAAATTAGAAGTACTCATGTTCCCTGTTCCATGCATTAATCCACAGAAAAAAATGTTATATTTTTTCGAACCTTTTCAAAAAAAGCCATTTTCCTATTCCTAGAAATAATTGCAAATTTTCTTTTTAAGTGATGTTATATTGGAAATGGTATTGTTTGAAATCCCGGCCTTGTAGAAAATTGACCGTGTACTTTTAAAGAGATGGAATTTTTTGGCATAGACAAGATTTTTAACCTGCAGTCAGGGCAGACAATGACACTAAATATAGGCCACTGTTTTCAAATTAGGAAGCCACCGTTCAGATTTGTTCTGCATGACTTAAACAAAGGATTTGAATGTATTCACTATTCCATCTGTCCTTCCATGTAGAGCATTGGATTCTAAGGTCTTATTCTGTCCTCCTGGGACTGTTCTCAGTGACATATCTTTGTGATAAACTACAAATTGTTGAGATGAAATTTGAGTTATCAGCTCAAAATTCTTTGAGGAATTCCTTAATCCCTGGATAACGCATGATCATAGAATCATAGAATGGTTAGAGTTGGAAGGGACCTTAAAGATCATTGAGTTCCACCCTTCCTGCCATGGGCAGGGACACCTCCCACTAGACCAGGTTGCTCAAAGCCCCATCCAGCCTGGCCTTAAACACTTCCAGGGATGGGGCATCCACAACTTCTCTGGGCAACCTGTTCCAGTGCCTCACCACCCTCACAGTAAAGAATTTCTTCCTGGTATGATGTTTTCTTTGTTTTGTTTTCTTTCACTTTTATTTTGTCTGGCAGATTTTTTTCACCTCTCTTAGCTAAATGAACATTTTATTATCCAACCACCAAGAAAACTTTCTGAGAGGAACTTTCCAGTGCTTTTAGCTTTATCCTGAACATGGAAACATGTTCAAATTGATTCCTAGCCATGATTTGCAAGAAAAGGAGCTTCAACAATTAACACCTGCATGTCAGATGACTAATATACAAAAGCTAGGCCCCTGGGTCCTCTGGGTGCTAGCTGTAATACAACTACTACAAGTAGTGGGTAGAATAGAAGAAATAACAGAGACTTTTGTAATGGCATCATGAAAACATGAAAGCATGATTCAGTCCTCCCGCTGTAGGCAACTAAATAGCATTCATCCCATGTAACTTCAGACATCTGCAGACAGAATCAGTCTTGTCTAATAGTCAGTGGGGAAACCAGGCACTTTCATCAGACCTATTTTATAAGTTTACCTTGAGATAAGAGGATTCATGAACTAAACACGACTATACTTTTCCACTGGTTTTAAAAGAAGTCTAGACAACTAGCTCAAAAAATTCCCCATGCATACTTATGTCTGCTCAGCAAAATACAATTTCCAGAAACTGAAAGATCACATGTTTCAAGGAAGACACTGTAGTAACTTTGGAGACATTATAGTAACTTGTCCTGTTCTCATGAGAAGTACATTGGTTTTCATTGCAGGGATTAGTCTGGGTTGAAACACCATTCTTAAGGACAAGTTAGTACATAACATTTTATACTACGTATTGTGACACAATTCAAGGCCAGACAGCTGTTGAAGGCAGTCACTGGTCTGGCAGTTATAAGTATACTTCTGATATCTTAACTGCCAGGACTTTTTCATTCATCCCATCCCAGTCTGTTACATCTCATTGAATTTGAGCTGCTTGATTATGTGCTGTGTTGTCTATTGTCCTAATAGGATGAAATTCGCTTAAGTCATAAACCAGTTAAGGTTCTACCCATTACATTGTCAGTTTACTTAATAACTCTGTAGTATGAGCCATACGGTTAAGTAAAATTATTTCTTAAGACAAACTCAGTAATAATATTTCAGGTAAAAAATTTCAAAAGAGGAAGGAGAACCTTTCAGTAGCCTGTGAAGGATTGCAAAGAGTGACTTGATACACCAGAAGCCATTCAGATTAGTGAGAAACCGAACTAGGGGCACTATGATTGCTTCTGAATCTCACGTGGCAATGCAGCTGACTGATTAACACTATTAACAAGAGCAACAGCAGCACATCAATGACTACCTCAGACACTAAGGATACTGATCGGATGTTAATAGCTCAAGTAGATTCTTCTCCTCTGACCCTGATGCAACATTTATAGCCATCAACCACACTTGCCCTTGAATTCTCTGCCCTTGTTACGCTCTGACCTTTCTGTCTGTGTCTGCATTCAGTCCACCTGCTACATCACCTTTTCTTGTTCCCTGTGGATTAACCAACCCTTTTTGTCCCTTTTAAATAACGTTCTCTCAAAATATTTCTACATTCAGAATCCAACCATTATTACCTGGGTCTGTAAGATACATTGGCAGAAATCTTATATAGCAGTAGTTCTTCTAAGTTTCTCAGTCATTTTCAAGGAATTTAGCCTGACACTTCCTTAGGGACATATTGCATTGAATTCAGGTTTAGGGTAGATCTGTCGAACTCAATCTAATTAAGAAACTGTTTAGTGAATATTACCCTTTTCTTATTTTGCTTGGGTTCTAAGCTTATTGGTAATTTTTTATTTTTCCTTTTAGCTGAGATAAAGCACTACAAATCGAGTTTTTAAAAATAGGTCCTCTATTTTTTAAATATTGATGTTCAGGACTTCAAGGAATTCTCCTAGATTGCAGAAGACTATGACATGTCTTTCAGAATTCTTGACTGCTAAAAGATTTTGCAGTGGAACTGGGTGTTTCTCAAGGGAGTTAGAAGCTATTTCATTTGGGTCTTTACAGAATTCAGAAGTTCAACATGAGTTAATGAGCAACACCCAGGAGAGAATGTTTCTTTGCAGGTCAGTCCCCTGAATATTTCAAAAGAGGTTAGAAGTTTGCAGTACTTCAGTAAATCCCTGCATCTATCAGTGTTTTCTTTTCTTTTAATATTCTTACAAGAACACTTACCAGATATTTTTTACTCTTATTCTGAAGCTTTCTTTGATTACACTAGCATTTAAATTGGAAGCCTTTTAAGGAAGGATGTTTAAAAGTATCATAAATGCTAGACTTCTTCTGATAAAAATAGATTTCAAGAGAATTTTGGAATGATACGCTATGTACAAAACACATATGTAGCAGTAAAGCCAGGGTGTGATTGGCTCAGAAAATTGGAAAAATTTCACTACTTGACTTTCCAGTTAAATTGGCATTTGCATGTCTTGCCAATTGACAGATCCCTTTGTACACTATGCACAGTTAACTTTCATTTCTGTGTTATGGCAGCTGGTGTTCACGTCTGAGATAAAAGTACGTCAGTTTGCCTTTCTGCTCCTGTTGTCAGTATCAACATTTGATGTTCTATGCCAGATGCAAAAATTCTTTCAGTTTTATGACTGCTTGCTATATAACAGTAATTCTGTGAAGCAAATTTTTATTGCTTCAGAACAATATTTTGATGGATTTATGTCTCCAAATGCTGTTTTAAAGCAATCACTATCCTTATTTTGAAACATTTCAACTGGCAAAATTGTTTATGATCTTTTAAATCTTACACGTCTATTTTTCTATTGCTACACCATTAGTTAAATGCAAATAAATGTTTGTGAACCCGCATCACTATAAATATTTTTCATTCTGCTAGTGTGTTTCATACATGTATATGCAGTGAATTCCACTTAGCTGAACATGAGAACACTTTCACACTGTTGTAATACTGCTATCTTTATATTAGTTGAAATTTAGACTATTAACTTACCTTTTATGCTGAGTTGGGCAGTATGGTTTGCACTGTTCTGCATTAAAGTTTGTTGTGGGAATACAATGTTTCCTTGAAATCTCAGTTGGGTCCATATGCCATTTTACTAGGGCCTTTTGTGACTTCTGTGATCCTTTGTTTTTTCTTCCTGTAAAAGACAGTATCTGGCATCCCATTGTCCATTCTACTAAAAATTATCTCAATTTCAAATTTTAATATAAACTTTTATTACTTTTAAACATTTTGACTATATAGAAAGCTCTTAATAAACATGTCCATACTAAGAATAATTCTAAAGATTTTTTTGTAGGTATTCCTTTATTCGTTCAGTCAAAAAGCACACTGTCATACTTTGTGCTCTATTTTTTTATATATGTAGTTTCATAATGGAGTTGTAGTAGTCACTTCACAGACCATGAAAAAGGAGGCCTGTAGTCAAAGTACAAGCATTAGGAAATATGAGAGTTCAGATCTGTCACCATTTCTATCAGACTTCTGTGATTTGGGTATGATCCATTATTCCATAGGCATTTCTGAAGTAGTTCAGGTGACACAAGTTCTTTCTTCCTCCTGCTGTTTTTCAGACTTAGAAATGTTTAATTTCCTGGCAAATGGAGTTATAAATGGCACTAGTGTTTTCTTCCATTTTTCAGCAAACCTTTCTGTACAGCCTAACTTCTGTCCTGGGAAAATAGAGGGCAGCTGCCTAAGCAGCAAGTGCCAAAGAGGCCCTACAACATCTGGGAGGTTGCAGTTGCTGCCAGTGAAAACTGATGGAAAACTAGGAAGCAGCACTTGTTGCCACCACTCTGCTTCTTTCTGTTTTCTCTCTTCTTTTCATTCTCTAATTCATCTCCTAATGATAGCAGCAATAGCAGCAACCTCTCATGTGGTGTGGTAGCACAGGAGTATATGTTCAGCACTTGCTACAGCATCAAGCTGGAGATTCGAAACCTCTCTGTAGACCCAAAACTGGTGAGTTTGTAACTCTCAAAGGACTTGTTCTGCAAAGCTTCCAACTATCTGTGTGATTTAGGTTATAGGTTAGTATCACAAGGCAAATAGAAGAAGTAGATTTATGAAAAAGTAGACTCCAAATAATCTGGAAACATATCCATTACTGACAACAAATTAAATTTGTCAGAGACAAAGCAGCACTGACCCCTTGGTAGCGTTTGATGGAAGAGAGACATGAGAGATTATCCAGTTGTCCAAAAAGGGCAGAGAAGAAAGAATTTCATCCCAGATATTGGTCAGCATGTGTTCTAATATGGCAGAAGGAAATAATCTTTGAAGAAGCAAGTATACAAAGTACACTTTGAAAGATAATAGTTTTGATGGGTTACCATGTCCTTGCTTTATTTTGTTTTGGTTTTCTGGAGTGAAAATTCAAAGAAAAACTGAAATTTGAGGACATGCACAGTTCCCCTCAGAATCTCTGTCATTAGTATCTCGTGCTAATATTCTTTGGATGGATGAATGCATTTAGAACTTAAGAAGGTGTGTGTTCTTGCTAAAGTAAATTAAGATTTCATCTTTAATGTTGCTACCAAACTAACTTCTAAAGATAGATATGTCTCCTTGTAACAGTACAGTGTTGTTTTTTTTCTTTGTATATACTTGAACTATATTCATTTCAGAATTCATTCCACTTCAATGCTTGATTTACTACAGTGGATCCAGTTCTTGAGTTACTAAATACTTTGATATCAAAAGTTAAGTACATACATGATTTTTATTTTCATTTAATCTTAATTTAATTTAATCTTAATTTTCTAAACATTATAGGAATGAAATATAGAAGTAGACAAGCTTTAGGAAAAAAAAAGTTTTACTTTTCATAAATCTGAAGATGCTTTTACAAAATACAAATTTATTCACATAGAATAGTATGTTTTCTTTTGTCTACATTCACAACACAATCCTTTCAAAAGATAATAGAAAATAATAAATACAATAAAGGAGAGAACATATGATGTTAAAGGTAGTTTAGAAAACTGTTAGTTGAATAGAAATCTAGTATTTTTTTGAGTTTGGAAGCAGAGAACCAAATGCAACCAGAGACATTCAAGAAGCAGAAAACTTTTCAAATTAATTCTCCAACAAGTGTGTAATTAACATCCACAAATTTTTCAAATGTTTAACATAAAAAGTCTGTATCCATCCTAATTTCAAAGGCACTTTCTTTAATCCCTCACTAAAGAATCTCAAACTGTGTTTATGTTAGCAATATTGCTTTATAGGTCAAAGTAACTTATTCAAACCTGAAGTAACTTTTACCTTTGAAACAATTTCCTTTGAAAACATTTAATTATAAATTGCTTTCTACATTTTCCTGTGAAACCATGTTCCTGAAAGGTTTCTCACCTGTCTTTTCAGGAACCTCTAAGATAAAAAAAAACATTAAAGTGTGTAAAGTTTTGGAAGAAGAGATAAATATAAAGGAATGGGACAGACAGATGAAGGAAGTATTTTTGTATATATTTGTGCATGTTGTGAACTGTTGTATCTGCTAACAGTGAAACTTCTTCAATCCAGCAATACAATTTCTAAAAGAAAAAAAAAAAAAGAGTGAGAATCGACAATGGAGAGAAAAAGATAATCTGCTAAATTTAGTATCCATAGATCAATGTGTGAAAACTCTCTCATATTTAGCTTGTATAAATATATATATATTTAAAATTGTAACCTTAAGTGCTGGGAAATATATCAGTCAGCTAATGAAAGCAAGAGAACTATTGTAGTCACACCCAAGCAAAGACCCCCATTCTATTTAAATTCATAAATTTTCGTGTTTGAGTCACATTCACATTTAAACAATTTTATCAATAAAGAAGAAAGGGCAAATAATAAAAATTTACTAAGCTTACGTTGAAGCTAGCAGTCATTAAAAATCTAAGAAATACGGTTAGATTTTATTTTTCTTTTTTTTTCTCATGTAAATATTGTGGTGAGGGGTCTGGAGAATAAGTCTTATGAGGCAAGGCTGAGGGAGCTGGGGTTGTTCAGTCTAGAGAAGAGGAGGCTGAGGGGAGGTCTTATTGCTCTCTACAACTACCTGAAAGGAGGTTGTAGAGAGGCGGGGGTAGGTCTCTTCTCCCAAGTCACAGGCGACAGG
>KZ505945.1:120791-152545 GCA_002844005.1 Limosa lapponica baueri | reverse complement strand
TGTTTGGTTTATTTTTTTTTTTTTTTATGGTTGGACTAGATGATCTTAAAGATCCCTTCCAACCTAGGCAATTCTGTGAGGGACACGGTTTAGTAATAAATTGGCAGTGCTAGGTTAACAGTTGGACTGATGATGTTAAAGGACTCTTCCAACCAAAATGATTCTATGATTCTATGATTTTGTGTTTCTATTCTATGATCACCTGTCCCTGTCCTCCCTTTAATTTGGACCCATAAACTCTCAGTTGGCTCCTTATCCATCCCCAGGTGGAGCTCCATGCATTCCAGCTGGCCACTGACATAGAGGGCACCACCCCTTCCTCATCTCCCCTGCCTGTCCTTCCTGAAGAGCCTGTATCATTCCATTCCAACAGTCCAGTCATAGGATCCATCCCACCATACCTCCTTGATGCCAATTAGATCATAGCCCTACAGGTGTGCGCACATCTCTAACTCCTCTTGTTTATTCCCTATGTTACGTTTGTTTGCATAGAAGAATCTAAGTCGGGCCCCCAGTGAAGGTAACTTACTGGCTGGGGTGGCTGGTATTCCTTTGTGCTGCAGTCCAGGTGCTCTTCTGTTGACCTATGACCCTTGTCCAGGCTCTGGGCATTTATTACTGGCGTCATACTTGTAGGAGTGGGATTCATTAGAGTTAACTGTGTTGCAGGGTGACAAAATTTTCAGAGAAAGAAAGATACTGCATGTTGAAAAAAACAGATAGTCACATGTCTTTAAAACATTTTTCATTGTACTTCATCTTTTTTTTGTTTAGATGTCCATCACATGTTTGTGACAGGTAAAAAAGGCCTCTCACTCTAAGGGTTTTAGAAATATCACTGCTAGTGGGAGAGCGGTAAGCTGTAACCAAAAATGTTCTGCATGAGACTGAGTACACGAGGAGCTTGTGTTGAAAATACTTTGAATGAGAATTATACTGCAGCTAAAGTAAACCTGGCTATAAATATCTCATTGTGATGCAACCCCCCACCACCAATGTGCTGGATCATGATTATTAGGTGCTTAGCTCTTTATACTTTCTAGTCAGCCTAGCAATCAACAGTAACGCACAGATTATAGTCACATTCTTGAACTGTCTGATCATTTACTTATGCATAGATTTGTTAAAGGTGCAACTGGTGTACTTTATATTAGTGATACAAATATTCCTTCCCATACAAAAATACATTTATTAAACAAGTAAACTATACTTTTATAGTAGAAAGGGTTTAAAATTTTCTCTGGTTCGATTAACAAAGATGCGTAGCTGATTTCTGTAGGAAGTAGTGCTATTTCCATGGAAGGTATCAGAGAAGGAGGTACGAATGTTGATAATATGAAGTGCTACATCTAGTTTATAAATGTGAAGCTTCATAATGTAATTTGGATTCCCAAGTGCTGTTCAGAGAGCATCCTGTGCAAGGTTAAGCAAGTGTATATGTATTGGGCTGGATAGAAGATCAGAAAATTGCCATGTTAATACTGTATAAGGCTTGAGATAACAATCACATCTTACAAATAAGTGCAATGCTTTATGACAGAGGCTGGGGTTCAAGCCCAGTCGGCAACTAGGACCATGCATCCATTCACTCACTCCCCTCCATCCCCCCAGGAGGATAGGGAAAAGAGGGAGAAAAAAGAAAAAAAAACACAACCTCATGGGTTGAGATAAAGACAATTTAATAGAACAGTAATGGAAGAGATAATAATAATAACAACAACAATATCAAAAATAATGGTAAAAGAATGTACAAAATAAGTTATGCAATGCAATTGCTTTCACCACCTGATGATCAATTGCCCAGCCCGTCCTGAGCAGCAATCATGGATTTCTGCCCTCCAGCCAACACCCATTTGTATACTGAGCATGATGACTGTAGTATGGAATATTCCTTTGGCTGACTTGTCCTGTCTATGCTCCCTCTCAGCTTCTATGGGAAGCTGAAAAAGTCCTTGACTTAATGTAAACATTACTTAGCAACAACTAAAACAATATGTGTTATCAATGTAATTCTCATACTAAATCTAAAACACAGCAGCTACTAGGAAGAAACTTAACTCTATCCCAGTTGAAACCAGGACAGAGGTATAAGTTGGTTGGAATAAGGATCGGCCTCAGACATCTGATTTCAGGTATTTGCAATGTTGATGTCTAGACTTGACTGTGTCAAAGTTCCCCATTTGGACAATGGAGAATGAGTCAATACAACTAATGAGGCACAGAGAGTTATTCATGTGCCCAAACATAGATATTGTTGCATCTAAATTAGAACCATGCCCCATATGCAGGGTTCCCACAACACCCAATGGATGTGGACACCATATATGTGGATCCAAGATTATTTATTGTTAGTTTGTAAGTCTAGTTACAGCAGTCATCAATAAGCTACTAGTCTGGCTGTCACAGTCAACAATTATTTTTTCTTCATTGATCAGTCAATTCCATATTATATCCAAGTTCTACTATACATTTTATATTTTATACATGTTAGATACTTGTTCTACATATGGTATACATTTGCTTTTTATTTCCCCTGTTACATCTATTTTTATATGGCTCCTAAGGTTTCATTCTTTAAGTGAACAATAACTGAATACTTGATTTGTGCCTGGAACATCTGATATCATCCTGTGCTACCATCTTTCTGATATGCTTTTGCATCTCTGTTGTGGGGATCTCTGTTACAATCCCTTGACTTCCTTCAACATGCTTTAAGATATTAAACCACAAGAAACCTACGCTTTTTATTTAGGTAAGGCTAAGAGGATTTTACATATTAGAGGTTAATGATTAATGTCAATGCATATCTCACAAAATGAAAATTATTTACCTGCAGATTAGAGGATAGTGTGTTCAGATAAAAAAAAAGAAAAAAAAAAAAGAAAAAGAAAAATTAAAAAGAAAAGGAAACAGAAAGGAGAAACATAAGGGGAAACAATTGCTTAAAATCAGTGAGGAGAGACACTGAAACTCCTAGCAGTTTACAGACCAATTCCATATGTGCTGGTGAAAGGTTTAGCTATCCCAACTTTCTCATAGTAGCACTCATGCAGAGACTACCACTTTTGGGATTTCTGTCAGTCTCTACTGTCTTCTCCCCTAGTTGTGTTTAGAAAATTATCCACTTGTCAAGCACATTTTACCTAGTTAACCTGAGCTAACAAAATTATTTCTACCTGAAGTAGAAATATAAGGCAATGCTCACACCACAATCAAGAAGATCCTTTACAATATGTGTTTGAGTATCATGTCAGTAGCTTCAATACACTGACATGAAAGTGGGGATATAAATGATCATTCCTGAGCATCGACTTTTGTAGTAGATCTCTGATATGAGATGAACATTATGGATTTTTTCTCAAAGCAAATTATGTGTTTTCCTCACATAAAATGCTGTTATTCACTTTTACTAATAAACTAACCTATTGCCCTTGGAATTCTAATGTTCTGATTATGTTTCATATTGAACATTAGATACATAGAATATATATTTTCCAAAGAATGAATATTTCTTTCATTACACTCATGCGTACTATCTCTTGAAAAAAAAAATCTTCAATTTAAAAAATAAAATAAAATTACCATGCTCTGAACTGTAATTTCTTATTAGATTTTTTTGAGAGAAAGTGACTGACGTTGAAACATAACAAACTACTGCAGCTGAAAATAAAACAGATTAAAGAAAAGTTCATTACGAGAAATTCAGATGATGTTAAAATAGTGAGTTCTCTTTTTCTGCTTGTATCTCTTTTCTCTAGTACCTTAGTACCTTACAGTACCTTAGCACAAAGAGGAGAATCAAATATGATATGAATTGATTTTTGTAAGTACTTCTCAATGAGAAAGTGAAAAAATGACCACCACATAGAATTAGCTATAGAAATAATATCATGTGATTCCTGCTGACATTGAGGAAAATGGGTAAAGAAGAAAGAAACCAATATATCTAGGCTTGACCATGATTCTTGTGGTTATTTTGTTTGTTAGAATGTTAATATTTTTTTTAGATTAATTCTAATTATGTAAGAAGCTATGCTTTGTGGTGATATTTTTCTGATCCATTGAGAAGTCCATGTGAAGTCTGATTTAGGATACTGCTGACTAAGCCAACTTGTCATGGATGAGTGATTTAGATTGGTTAAGGAACTGCTGTCAAAGGCATTAGCAAAAGTGGTTTTAAAAGTGCAACCTAAAGTTGGATGGCAAGGTTCACTCTATTAATCACTGCATGTAAAAACATACAATGGAAAACTGAGTTACACTTGAGTTGGAATGATTCACGGAGAGACCAGAGACAAAAAGGTTAAGGAAGACCTTCCCATTGAGTCTTGCGGTTCAGAATGAACCCCCTTGCTTTCTGAACTCCTTCTCAGAGAGGAGTCTAGGTGCAGCTGGATCCAGACTTAACCCCAGACATGGTCAATGGTTTATGTCTAAAGGATTATATGTGCAAAGATTATGTAATGCTTCAATAAGATCAATTCCACTTGCAGCTGAAGTTACCAAGCCAAAATCAAAGTTATCATACTACAGGGTTGGGTTATGCATGAACTCTGTTGCTTACCAAAGATCTGCTGTTGGTAAAAGATCTCTCTTCCTTAAGGAACAACCTTGAGAAGCATCCCAGCTCAAGGGGAGATCGCTGCCATGCAGCCACACTGCCTAGCAGGGAGAGCTCAAACAAGGCTCACTTTGGCTGTCATATTTACGGGATGAAGCAGTTGGCTTGTATTCAAATTACATGCGATGGAAAAGGTACACATGAGACTCCCTGTACCCACAACTTTCTTTGTTCCTTGATAAATGAGTCTTGGAAAAGCCACCCACTATTCATGTATTAATCACATGATTGGTGTTCCAAGCTCATATGCACAGATGCTCACTGTGTCACTGTGCTCTTTTGTGCATTTTCAGAGAACAGATTGAAACTACAGGAGTTCAAGGCCCACCTATGGCTCAGGCTTCTCTGGAGCCTGCACCAAACCATCAATGCTCTGGACAAGTGCACCCGTCACAACCTCACAGACAAAGGTGCTGAGAGAACTGGGTGACGTCTTTGAAAGGTCACCCTCTATCATATTTGAAAGGTGAGAAGGCTGGGAGAGGAACCTAACAACAGGAAAAAACCAAACATTTCTTCTTGCAACCATCAGTTACTCCAGTCTTCTACTTACAGTAATCCCCTGAATGAGTAAACTCTCCCATCCAAAGTGAAACTCTTCAGATGTGCATTGAACCAAGAGATTTTCAGAATTAGCTAACTAGTTCAAGTCTCCTTTCAAAGGTTTAGTATAGATTTGCCCACATTACTGGTGCGTCAAGAACACATTTTGCTCCTTAGCTCAGCTTGTTTTGCACAGAAATGGAGGAGATGGGAAAGAGGAAACAGAACTTCTTAATCTGATTTTTTCTTCTCATGCACATGCAATTACAGCTATCGGTTTTTAACCCACTCATACTCTGTTGCAGCTGGCTGAAAAAAAAAATTGCATACTTTATATGTCTACTAGAAAAAAAAAAGTAAAGCAGATGTAAATGTTGAAAAGATGTTTTGGGGCTTCTTTCATTCCACATCCAAAATTTTTATTTCATGATCGCTTGGCTTCCTCTCCTTTCCTGAATGTCCTCTTTTCAATCATCTGTCTGAGAACAGCTGGTATGCACACACTATGATCTTCTGAACAAAACTTGAATATGGTAAATATATAAGTACTTACACGTGCTTAACTCTTATTTCCTTGAAGAGTAGAAAGTTTCTGTTGTCTTTTATGTCTCCTGAAATTCCACATGCTTTCTGAGTTTGCACAGTATATAACGATATTCCATAAAAAGAGGTAGTTTATTTAAAAGTGAATGGTGAATGTAACACATCGGAACTAAGTCCTAATGAAAATGCAAAAAATGATTCATTGCACAGTGGGAAAAAAAAAAGAAAAATAACAATGAGAAAAAACTCCACACATTTTATTGAATTTTATTGCATTGTATATTAATTTGACAGATATAAAATTTTTACTTCTTTTGAAAAATATATTTCAATATACATTTCCAGAAAATCCCTATGAGTCAAAATTTCCTTACAAATAACTGCAAGCAGCACTGAGGATTGTGATAATATTTATAATAACATGGTAATTCAGTTTTAAGTCAATGAAGCTTACTGATATGACAGCCTGTATAAATAAAACTGGAGTGTAAAAATCAGACAGATTCTTCAGGCATATGTCATAAATGTTTCTTCCACCCAAACCAAGACCATACAGTGTTTGAGTTTAGATCTACTTATCAGACACACTATTCCTGAAAAAATGACAGGTTGCCACAAATTTGACTATCTTATTACTATCATTCTTGTTTCCCTAAGGATCATACACATTCAAGACATTTTTAAGAAGTCATTTGTAATAGTTTGAGCAATTAGCTTTTTTTGTATCCTCAGTTATCTAGAAAGTAAATTTGTCTTAATATTCTGCTGCTACAACTTATGTAATTGATACATATGCATGGATCATGTGAATCTTTTAAATATAAGATAAATGCTCTAAATATATGAATAAAATTAAAGCAACAAACAAGAATTACACAGTCACACTGAGGAGACAGTTTTCCTGAGTACTCTTTGTTTTTGTTCATGCTCTTCATGACCTGTAAAACAATGAGAAAAATGAGTTAGCTGAGAAACAGACAGTGTGAGAGCGTACCTGGAATTGAATTTGGAAGTTTTTGCATTCTGATAAGTATCATGACTTTTATTTTTGAGCAATCCAATGCACCCTCTGTTTTCAATCTTTGATAGGGGATTAAAAAAAAAAAAAAGAAGAAAAAACAAAGGCAAAAAGTTGTTGTTTTTTTTTTTTTAAAAGTTGCCATATACTTAAGTTCTTTTAATAGCTAGTAATTACCTAAAGGGAGAATAAATATTTCTGTCTTGCAAATCAATGCAAAAAAAAGTCATGAAGCTTGTAGTAGGCTTTGAGTTGCATAATATAGATTACATTTCAACTTTATTTATCAATATTTGATTCTGAAAAATATTACAGACACTCAGAGATTTAATGGAGTAAGATTACTTTCTTGAAGTTTTTTTAAGGTCAGTTGCTTCAGGTGAAAGAGGTGTTATGTTTATTTGAGCTTTCTTGATTAGAAAGACTTGGAATTAATCTGGCTCCCATTTCTCTGAGCACCAGAAGAATACAAATTGTTCTGGAGTAGGTTACAGGTCACTATTTCTTCACAGTGTTCCAAAAATCACAGAGGTGTTCACTTAAGAAGTTGTGTGAAATCTTGATTTGTGTGTAATATTGTTGTGGGCAAAACATTCCTCTCTTGGGGAATTATTACTTAATTTAACTTACTGCCAATTCACACAAGCTTCTGATCACTGATTTGGGTACTGAGAAAAAAGAGAACATGAACAATTAAACAGTTGTATAAAACACTTTTCATTCCACTTTTTCAGACTCACGTTAAGTCGAACACCTCTCCTCTCCCTTCTTAGTCCCAGCTTCTCTTTTTTTCACCCTGAAATACAATCACTAGGTCCCAGTTCATTCAGTGAGGTGTTGACTGGCATAGAAGGCTGGGGTTGAGTGTGTATTGACTTCACACAGTTGCTTGTTTCTGTTGTTCTTTGCACCTGCAAGTTTTCCTCTTCTGCTCCTTGCTGTGATCCCTCAGGGGTTTCTCTGCCCTGATGTGGGTTGCCCATGACCATGGTTCCTCAGGGGAGTTCCAGTCTAGCATAGTCATCCACAAACTTAGTCCCTTCAGCAATATATGTGACCCTTCTGGCTTCAGATGTCTCCTCCTTGAGTGTCTCTCTAGCAGCACCTCTAGAAGTGTGCAGTGTGTCTCCAGCCCCTACCAGTTTCCAATTATTTCTTAAATATGTCTGAGTAGGGGTGCTGTGTGTTTCTCTGATGGTTTGAAGTTTTGGTGCACAAAGGGCTACTCACAACCATTTCAGAGCTTTCTGGAATGGGATGTGACTGTCATTTGGCAGTACAGTATCCTCCCACACAGGTCACCCCTGTAGCCCCCTGCTGCTACTTAAACCCTGCAATTTATGCTAACCACAAAGATATAGTTGATTGAAAATGATATCTCTGATGATTGCAAATTAATTTAATAACATGTCTGATTAATACTACATATTAAGCCATAAAACTGCAAGCAGGAAGTTCTAAGGTTCAACACTGCAATGTCTAAATATCCTGTTGTTTAGTGGTTTTTTAGCTTGATGTAAGGTTTCTATATTACTTATCTACATGCTCAGAAAAATGTACTTCTATGAATGAGATGCTCAAGGGCAAAATAGGAAGAGTCTAAACTGGCCAGAGGTAAATTCGTGGACCAAGTGGTGTATGACATACACACTACAACCATATGTCATACACTGTTACCTAAATCTGAATAGGTGACAGATTTTTAAGTTAGACCAATCATTACTTATGAAAAAGCTATTGATTTTCCCATTCTAAAGTACAATAAGCATCAACTACAGATTTGCATCTACAAATGAGGTCCACTGCCCTGGTTGCACATGAGGGGCTGGGAGCTGTGTCCAACAAAACATTTAAGCCAGCTGAGCTTGAGACACACAGCAACACTAGAAGGATTTGTTGAGTGACAGTAGTGGGAGATTCCCTGTTGCAAGAGATGGAGGCCCATATCTGCTGACCTGACCTACTGTCTAGGAAGTTTACAGCTTGCCAGAGGCTTAAACCCAGGACATCGTGGTAAGGCTACTAAAACTCGTCTGGCCCTTGGACTGCTATGCCCTGCTACTCTTCCATGGGGGTACCAACAGTAATACCAGGGAATACCTGAAGCATATCAAGCGACATGGCTCCAGGGACAAGGATCAAGGATGGTTTTCCCCTTGAGCCTGCTGCTGCAGGTGAAGGAAAGGCTTGAGGAGGAGTAGACATATCCTGAGGGTCAATAACTCTTTGCACAGTTATTGCACTGGTGTCAACAAAAGAGATTTGATATTTACAGTCATGGGAAAGCCTTTGATGACCAAGGACTGTCAGAAAGAGACAGGATCCACTTGCTCAAGTACGGTAAAAGCATTACCAGCAGGCTGGTAAGGAGGACTTTACATTAGGAACAAAATGTGTGGAGGATGATGATGCAAAATCAACTGAAGAAGTGGTGGACCAAGTTGGCAAGCAGAGGGTGCGGGGGCACATGGACAAAAGAGATCTTCTATTCAACAAAAGAGGGCTGAAGGCACACCTATGCATCTCAAGCATATGTGCCCAAATCAGGAAGTGTCTATAGGACAGCATAACAAGAGAAGCTCTCATGCTTTCTCTGGGAAATGAGCATGACATGGTATCTCACTGAAGTGTCCCCACACTAGCACATGCAGATTGGGGCAGAGGGGGAAGAGAATTAGAGGTCTGCAGGTCAGCATACAGTTGCAAGTTTATGACCTCACTGGGATCACAGAGATATGATGGGATCACTCAAACAATCAGAATGCTGCAGTGGACAGACACAGGCTCTTTTGGAAGTACAACCTGGGACAGTGAAGAAAGGGAGCTGTCTTTTATGTGAGAAAACAGTCAAAGTGCATGGAGCTCTTTCTAGATACAAATAAGGAGCCAGCTCAGAGGTTATGAGTCAGGATTATTGGGAAGATCAGCATGGGTGATGCTGTGGTGTGTGTCTGTTACAGATTGCATGATCAGGATGAAGAAATAGTTGAGTCAACCAGAAAAAGCATCAGGTTCACAGATCCTAGTACCCATGAAGGACTTGAAAAACTGCCATATCTTCTGGAAGGGCAACATAGCCAGGGCATAAGTAACCCAGCGGATTTCTGGAGTGCATTGATGACAACTTCCTAACACAGATGTTTGAGGAGCCAATGAGAATCGGCTACTAAAATTTTATGATTCTATGATAATACTTTCAAGACCAGTCACAATCTAGCTAGAGTTAGAGTACACAAACTCTGAAGGTTCTAATCAGGAGATGACATGACACTTTAGGACAGAAAATACCTACCTTGTTGAAGTTGCCTCACTTTGTATAAAATAATTGAATTCTGGAAGTAATTTTTTCAGGGAAATATTGAATGTCAGATCTCTAACTAGCTGAATGTGTTAGGTAGATATGGAGTCATTGTTTCTCTGGAATATGAATATTTAATTACCTCATTAATTGCATACAATTTTAAAGGACTTGTTGAGGAATTCACATTCTAGAATATCCATTAGGCTGATGACTGACTCAGGAGTATATAACACGTCACAGATATTCTGGGTGTAAACTCTGGTCTAGGAGTATGGGTAAAACTAAGAAGGGCTCATCTTGACTGTTGTTTGAGAGCCACCTAGACATATTCTGAGGATGCCCACTTTTTGTGGGCAAGTCTATGCAATGGAAGAAAAACCTCTTCATTCAGGAATCCAGTAAGATAGACCTGAGACAGATTCAGTGCTGCAAAAAATTTGAACGATTTCTCCATAAATGACTTTGGGACAATAGAACATTAGGCTGGTCCCTCCAACTTAAAGATGGGACCAGCTATACTTAAATCATTTATGCAAATGTGGAGAAATGTACACCTTTAAGGGAAAGTTTAAATCTTTATCCATAACAGATATCTAAACCAGCTCAAATAAATCACACCCTAAAAGTGACTATTTATCTGAATTAAGTACACAGGATATGGACTTTTATGATGGAAAAGCTGGCTCAAGTTGTAGAGTTCTCTTTGGATATTTTGGGGGTTCAGTTTTGTTTTATTTTCTCTGCAGAGGTGGACCACTGACTGTCTTTAACGAACCTGTGAAAAATCTGGTGACAGAGTTACTTCTGGGAAATAGACTGTTGTTAGTCAGATATTTGTTCTTCTTTCTTCTCTGGAGTTTGCTTGTGCATTACAATAGAATGAGTATTTCAAGTTCTGAATATTATTATAGCTGAATGTGTATAGCTATGGTTTCTCTTTCCCAGGCTGAGAAGCTTTACATTATTCAATATTCTTCATGTAAGTCGCAGTTTTGTCAATCCTTTTTGCTGTTCTCTGAAACTTTTCTGATGTGTTCTTTTTAGATGAGAGGACCAAAATTGCTCCCAACTTTAAAAGTGGTCAAACCACAACTTCATGCTGTGTTTTCTGTTTTTTAAACCACATAACTATGTTCTGTTCCACATTCTTTTTTCTAGTAATTTTGAATTTTTTAGTTGCTTTCCCAATTGCTATTGACTATCTGTCATAAATTCTAGATGTCTCTGTGGAGTTCAAACAGTCTGCTAGGTGGCCATCTTTCTGTACGTGCAGATAGGGGTTGTTTTTCTGCATGACCTTCCCCTCTCATCCCCCATGTGCACCACTTAACATTTATCTACAGCTAACTTCATCTGCCTTTATACTGCTTAGTCATTTAGGCATATATTAATTTGCCCACATTGTCATATTATTTGAAATTCCTTCAGGTGCTCAACACATCTCCATAGTGCAGGACCTAATAAGGCACAGGACCTAATGAAGACTTATGAATGCCTTTGGGAGGTTAGATTCCTTAGCAGAACACAGTGAAGAGGAAGAGAATATCATGTGTTCATGTTTTCTATAGATGTTTGGTTGTTCAAGATTTTATTCTGAGATTCATATTGAGGCTAGAGGGTAGGTGTCTTGTATTTAGGTGCCAAATTTATGTGCCTAAATCCCCTACTGTATACCATCATCTTCATTGTCTAGTACAAAAGCGTGTCTCTCAAATCCCAAGCAGTGACATGAGGCAAATATCTGGTCACTATAGAATATGAAACCAATGAAAGGGGAAATGTGCTTTAAACTTTTTAAAGGAACAAAATCAACTTCGGGGCTAATTGCTCTATTCATACTTCTAAAGATGAAAATTAAAAGGTCAGAAGGCTGGCATGCTTTAATATAACTAAATTAAGATTTAATTTATGCTTTTACAATGGGCCTGGCTTTTTGCTGCCTCCTACTTACTTTGTTGTTTATATTGTTGAAGATTTTTTAAAAGATCTATTTTTTAATCACCATAATTTTAAAGTCAAAAGAAATGTACAAGTGGAGAAAAAAGAAAAAAACTATTGAAATTTAACTATGGTGGCAACTCCTTAAATCTGATTTCTATTCCCGTAAATTCTTTGACAGCAAATGTGAGAGTTATACATATCATTGTTTGTTTGTCTATAAATTGTAATTGCTGGTACACAAAAGAATAATTTAACAGGAGATTTTTAAAAAATTGCTTGATGCAATTTAAACCAAAACCAACCTAAGATCATTAGAGTCTTTGATACTAGATTTAAAAATAATTACTAGGTAAATTTAAGAACTCTAAAACTTTGAAAGAACAAAACAGTGCATTAAAAAAACCCAACCAAACAAAACCACTCAAAACCTTCTTAACTTTGTACAAACTGCATCTTTTTGATGGCTTTAAAACTATTGGGCTTTTTTTCCCAATGAAAGTGAAAATACCTTGTCATATTTAGACATTAATAAAACATTGATCTGATCATTTTATTTAAGTAGACATTAATTAAAATGAGCTATATAACCGGGACTCAAATCTTTTACTTATGTACATTGATCACTAACTAAAACCTGTCAGGCCGATTCATCTGAGCCAATGTCATCTGCCTAAACCCTGGGTACTTCATAGCCACGGAGGTTCCTTTAATAGCTTTCATGTGGCAGAGTTCATCTCATGAAAATTAATTCAAGAAATAATGCAACTCACATGTTGGATCTGTATCTACCTTGATAAGTTGTCTTAGTCTTTAGCCACACAAACTTATTCAGACTAAAAGTTAAAAAAATAAAAATTTAAACATGGTCAAAAGCTATCTATAGAACTTGCAGCAAAACCTTAAAAATTCATAGTTGGAGGGATTACTCTTCTTCACTTCTATCAAACTAATAACAATGAAATGTGGACTGAGTTGCAATTTTCTAAGTACTCTGATGCCATGGTCTGTGATTTAAAGTACAATCATTTACTTAGAATAAGGCTTTGATGCATTGACTAACCCCAAACATCCTTGAAAAAGACCCATTTTTGTTAGTAACTCTCTAGAGGAGGAATTTCACTCTTTTATTTGAAGGAAAATTACTTCCTATAGATTGCAGACTATTTTCAACTGTAATTGCCTTGAGAAGATAGGATAATGCCTTCAGAGATGATAATGCAATTTTGTAAATGTTTCTGTAATAGTATTTTAGGAAGTTAGTTGTTCTGAATAGGTTTTTGTTTTGGTTTGGTTTTGGTTGTTTTTCTTTTCAGTTATACTCAGATATCTCTTTGCCTATTTAATAAATTAAGAATACATATAGGAGATTCATCTCCCAAATAGTGAACTATATAAAAAATGAAATTAATTTTTCTCTGGATTCCTGTAATGTCAAAATATATCCGAACAAAATGTACTCTGCTTTTGCCAGAAATGAACTCATTTATTAAGTTGAATTCAAATATACACTGTATGGCTGAAGTTTAATATTAACTTCTTAAATTCTGCGTTATCTCTCTCAATATTATGACGCTTAATTGGCTTTTTCCTTCCTCATCTTAACAGCAAAAATAAAAGCCTATAAACTTATAATAATTGATGTCTAAATTTAAACTGCAGATTTAAATACAAAATATTTCTTGAGGGTCATAGAGACCAATGGGGTGGAAATACTGGCTAATCTCAGAACTGGATCTGGCAACTGAAATATGTATATTAAAAACAAGGAGGTCAGAACATCTCTTGATTTAAAGAATATATTATATGTTTAGTACACTAATTTCTTCCAATATGCTAACTAAAAGTAGAATTAACTCACTCAGTTTAGTGCCTTTTTGGTTTCACACATGAAAGATTAGCTGACAGACACAGTCAAAAATGGCTAATGTACATAAATAAAGGGCTTGTAGAAAGCCCTTTAGGTAACATTGCATTGTGCCAACAAATTCCAGAGTAGTTTTTGAGTTAGAAGAACTGGCAAAGTAACACACCTTTAGGCTGATTTGACATCATAGCTGGATGGTGAAAGAGGAGCTGAAAAAGTAACATTCTGCAAATGACATTTCTCTAGTATGTGTTATTTAAAGTCTTTTTCTAGTTAGCATTATAAGTTATTCAAATACTGTCTGTAATACTCACAAAAAAAAGATTGGGGGTTAGGGAGAAGAAGGGGAGATAAATTAATCTGCACATGCAAAGGTGATACCCAAAACCAAATTGAACTTAGATAATGACTACCATACTGCCTCTCTGTATCTGTAGCAAATCAGGATCTGAATATTAATTCAAAAGTAAATTCCAGTTAAATTTAAACAAATTGTCACATTCTTTAGTAAACCTACATTATGTGTCATCTAAAGATATGCAGAAGTTTCTGCAGACATTCAAAATGAACATGTGAAAGATATCTGAATATTGAGAGGCATTTCGTTTTGTTCTATTTTCTCATAGAGAAAGTTGTAGGAGACAAGTGATGCTGAAAATCATTGAAATAAAACTCAAATATAACCAATATAAAAATGTGAAAAACATTGTTGCTGAATGCTGAACAATAATAGGCAAGATAGTACAAAGAAGACAGGAATAGCATATATACATAGAAAAATATATGTGCCAGAATACCACAAATGGTATTTCTTGACACGAAAAAGAGGGGAAAGACACTGTACTTTTACTGCTAAGTAAAAAAAACAAAAAACAAAAACAAAACACAAGCACAGTTACTAGATCATTCACCATGAACACTGTTTAGTACCCTATCTCTTTTTAGGAAAATTCCAAACCGATACAAAGGATGCTATCCATAAACACAATAGATCCAAGGTAAACAGTGCTAATTAATGGGTTTTGTACCTCTTTTGTTATCAGTTTAGACCTAGACACTGAAAGAAACCAAAGGATAAGGCAAGTCTACTGAGGAGGCAACAGATTTAAATAAAAAACCAACCAACCAAATAAATGAATAGATGAGAAATGATTTCTGAAGTATGTGGCCCAAAATGTCTGGCACACAAAGCCAAAAAATGGAAGGGTAGAGAACACAACCTTTTTTCTTTCTCTCTGCTTGTTCTTCCCCTCTTATTTCCATGCCACTGAGGAATGAGATCAATAAGATCCTAACTCCTATGCTTTGTATCAGAACAAAAGTAACATGAGAGGAAAAATTAATGTGACACAATGAAAAATAATTCCCTTTGCCTGGAAAATAATCAATTCTGCTCATTGGCAATTGTAGATGGAAAGACTGTCAGATACAGATATTTTCTTGTAATAAAGTTTAAATAAGGTATCAGATAGAATGCCAAAATTCCTTTATGCTATGACAAATGAGGGCTGTATTTCACAAGTGATGTTTAGGTGCCATCTACTTTAAATTACAATAACAGTCAATGAGCAATGCCTTTAAGTTGAGATACATATATATGTTGATTATTTGTAGTGGTTATTGGTTTCTAACTAGTTAAACAAGGTTTAACTTGAATAGGAAACAGAAAAATTAAAATTAGTTATTACATTATAAAATACAACATTCTGCTCCAGTGGAATAAGTAAACTAGAAGGAAGACATTATTATATTATTTTAACAATGGTGATGCGGGAATAAAATTCACAGGGGATAGAATGAAAAAAGGAAAGTCGAAGCTGAACTAATCTTGAACATTCAACTGAGTTTGGAAATAGCATCAGGGAAAAATGACAATTTCTAAAAGAACTGTAGATTGACAAAACATGACAAAATTGCACCAAATAAAAATCTATATTTGAACTATTTATTTATACTCACTTTTACAGTCAGAAGAGAAAAACTTACACTTCTAAAGTGAAATTTACTCTTAGAAAAATACCTGCATAGATTACAGAATCATGATACTGAAATTCCTAATTCTCTCCACCAACTAAAAAAGGGATCTTGAAAGTATATAACTGTCATTTATAGTGTAGATTATCCATAAAGTTAGGCTATTCTCATAATGAAAAATGTCATGATTCTGATCACAGTATTTAATAATGTATTTTGATTTGTTAGCCTGTTTTAGAAAACTATATATACCAGCACTATCTTTTTACCCACAATCATAAAAAGGGAGCAAAAATTAGAAGTCCAACAAGACAGAATATTATTCTATAATTTTAAGTGGCAATTTCCTAAACCTTCTCCTTAATATTTAGCGTTGCCAGACTTCACAATACATGCTCTGAAATTTGCACCAGCAAATTCTGGTAGGTGGGTGTGTGGTTGTATGTTCCAACTTGTGATAAAGTTGGTCAAAAACCACCTGTTCATGCACTGTCTTTAATTCCGTTATTGTTGGTATTCAGAAGCATTGCAAAACTTAAATAAGATGAATGAGAGTCTTTCATACAGATGCTGAGTTTCAATAGTTCATTTGACAGAAGAATGATATAGCTGATTTTAAATTACCCTTGTGATTATTCTACTGAAGGATTTGAAAAGTATAAATTGGAGTTCCTGAACCACAAATAAAATGCATATTAATTTTTTGGATAAAGAGATGGTTGAAAACACTGCTATGTGCCAACCTGATTTACAATTAGTTATGTCATTTTTCTTTTCTGTGAAATAAAATTTTTAGTTACGTTTCAGTATCAGAAAGTAATTCTCACATACTTTTAGTTTGTTCAGGTTTTAAACTTCTTTTTTAAGTTTTGTTTAGCTCCTTTTATTTTTTTTTTCACTATGCCGTTTTCACTCATTTGGATTGTCATGCAATTAATGAATTATATATTCTGTGATTTATTTCCCTATTCTTACACTAGTTTGATAGCAAAAATTTGGCAATTTTAATTTTATGCAAGTCTTTACATTATTCATCAGTTAAGTTTTCAGTTACAAACTATGCAGTAGAATGAGGTAGATCAAGTTCAACAACAACATCATACATGTGACATGCAATCTTTCTGACTCATTCTCACATAGGTGTGTTTCTCTAATAAATCATTCACTCATTAAGAAAATTAATTTTGCGGTATGAGATAAGGTTAGAAATGCATATATGTTTAAATAGCAGTGCTGCCACAGACTATGTAATTACGTCAGCAACCTAAATGCTTAGGAAAAATTTATGAAAGTGCTCAAGACAACACTCTAAGTATTCTATGTACTAGGGCTTGTTAAATTCAGTTTTTTCATAGAAGCATAGAACTGTAGAATATCTCAAGTTGGAAGGGATCCATAAGGATCTTCGAGTCTAACTCCCCGCTTCTTACAGAACTACCTAAACTAAACCATACAACTAAGAGTGTTGTCCAGATGCTCATTGAACTCTGACAGGCTTGGTGCTGTGACCACTTCGCTGGGGAACCTGTCCCAGTGACTGACCACCCTCTCAGT
This sequence comes from Limosa lapponica baueri, assembly GCA_002844005.1. NCBI lineage: Eukaryota > Metazoa > Chordata > Aves > Charadriiformes > Scolopacidae > Limosa > Limosa lapponica. Next base: position 135,186 of record KZ505945.1, on the reverse strand, counting down.
GGATAACGTTTACCTAATGTCCAGTCTGAACGTGCCCTGACACAGCTTCATGCTATTCCCTAGTGTCACTGGTCACCAGAGAGAGATCAGCACCTCCCCCTCCGCTGCCCCCTTGAAGAAGTTGTAGACTGCCATGAAGTCACCCCTTAGCCCTCTCTTCTCCAAGCTGAACAAGCCAGGTGACCTCAGCCGCTCCACCTAAGTCTTGCCCTTGAGGCCTTTCACCTTCTTGGTTGCCCTCCTCTGGATAGATTCCAATAGTTTGATTTCCTTCTTATATTGAGGCACCCAAAACTGCACACAGTACTCGAGATGGGGCTGCACCAGTGCAGTGTAGAGTGAAACAATCACCTCCCTTGACCAGCTAACCATGCTGTGCTTGATGCACCCCAACACACAGTTGGCCCTTTCAACTGCCAGGGCACACTGTTGATTCATATTCAACTTGCCATCAACTCAAACCCCCAGATTTCTTTCCACAGGGCTGGACTCCAGTCTCTTGTCTCCCAGTTTGTATGTATAATCAGGATTACTCCATCCCAGGTGGAGAATCCAGCAATTAATTATGTTAAATTTCATATGGTTGGTGATTACCCAGATCTCTAGTCTATCCGTATCTCTGTAAGGCCTCTCTGTCCTCAAGGGAGTCCACAGCTCCTTCCAATTTACTATCATTGGCAAACTTAATGTACATTCAAGCCCTAAAATTAAGCCCTGGGCAACCCCACTGGTAACTGGCTGCCAGCCTGATGTAACCCCATTTACTATAACTCTTTGAGCTTGACCCATCTGCCAATTGCTCCTCCAACATATTATGGACTTATCTATCTGTGTACTGGACATTTTTTCCAGAAGGATACTGTGGAAGACAGTATCAAAAGCTTTGTTGCATTAAAAAGCCCCCACATCTACTGGCTTCCCTTGGTTATCTAGATGAGCGACCTTGTCATAAAAGAAAATTAAGTCAGTTAAGCAGATCTTTCCTCTCTTGAACCTGTGCTAGCTATGACTAATGACTGTGTTGTCTCTCAAGTGTTTTTCAGTATCTTCCAAAATAACCTCCATAATTTTACCAGGCAAAGAAGTGAGACTGACAGGCTTGTAATTACCAGGGTCTTCCTTCTTACCTTTCATTAAAATTGGGACGAGATTTGCCAGCTTCCAGTCGACTAGGACCTCTCCAGACTCCCAAGATCAGTTAAAAATAATGGAGAGAGGTCCCACAATGTCATTGGCCAGCCCTTTCAGTACCCTGACATGAATCCCATCGGGCCCCATAGACTGGGCATCCAGCTGGAGCAACAAGTCTCAAACAAGTTCAGAGTCAGCTGGGAGTTTATCATCCCCCACTCAGTCTTTCAGAACAAGGGTTCAGGCGTTCCAGGGCCCATTGTCGGTGTTGAAGACAGAGGCAAAGGTGGCATTAAATCTATCTGTTTTGTCTACATCCCTATTTGGGAGATAGCAAACCTTGTCAAGCAATGGACCAATGTTATCTCTGATTCTCCTTTTGCTGTTAACGTATTTTAAAAAGTCCCTTTTCTTGTCCTTTACAGAGCTGACCAGCTTGAACTCTAATCAAGCTTTGGTCACACAAATTTTCTCACTACAGTGACAGTGTCTCTGTAGTCCTCCTGTGTCACCTGTCCATACACTTTCCTTTTCCACCTAAGTTCTAGAAGAAGATGCCTGCTCAGCCAAGCTGGCCTTCTGCCCTGCTTGCTTGACTTCCAACACTTTGGAATTGCCTGCCCCTGAGCTCGTAAGAGACGGCTCCTAAAAAGCGACCAGCATTCATGGACCTCAATACCTTCAAAAGCAGATTCCCAGGGGACTTTACCAACTAGCTCCTTCAGTAGTCCGAAGTCTACTCTCCCCATATCCAAGATCAAAGTTTTGCTGACAGGTTTTCTCCTACCACCAATGACTTGAAGCTCAGCTACTTTGTGGCCACTGTGACCAAGGCAGCCACCAATCATCACTTTGTCTGTGAGTCCCTCTCTGCTTACAAACAATAAATTTAGGAGGCCACCCTTCCTGCTCAGCTCTCTTAGGACCTGCACCAAGAAGTTTTCTTCAATGTGCTGCAGGAATTTTCTGGACGTGTTTGTGTCTGCTGTATGATATTCCCAGTTGATGTCTGGGAAGATAAAATCACCTGTAAGGACAAGGGCAGCTGATCAAGAGATATCCCTTAATTCCCTATAGAATAACTCATTGACGTCATTGTCCTCGATGGGTGGTCAACGGTAGCCCCCCACAACCACAATTTGCTTTCCCCTTCATCCTTACCCAGGCGGTTGCCTTGGCAGCAACCATGTTGCTGCCGAATTCCTCATTAGTTACAGACTTTTACTGAAAAATCTGGCCTCAGATGAGGATAATGAGTACCCAGATATCTGATTCCAGCTCTTCAGAAAATGAAGCAGCTCTGAATCTGAGAGCATAAAGGAACTACTGAAAATGTGATCAAAGAAAGACAATATATTGCATTTTCAGTTTAAATGCTTAGTTTATCCCATGTTTTTACTGAAATTTTGTTATTAAAAACCTAGATGGTTAGCTCTAATCATATGATGTTGGGAACTGCAATCCTATATATTGAGAATGACAAAAGTTATTGTTTATTTTCACTACTCACATCATTTAATGCTAAGGTTGCTTTCAGTAACAAGATAAACTTCAGGAGTTTGTTCTCTCTGGGAATGCCAGTTGCAAAGTTCTTTAGAGAGTCTCAAGGGCTATCTTTAGGATTTCAAGCATGGAACAAGAACAATCAGTGTCTAAATCAGTCTGCTTGTAAAAGAAAAAACCACCAAACAACAAAACCCAAAACAAAAAACGAGCTGATCAAACAAAAAACCCCACAAACAAACAAACAAAAAAGAAGAAAGCGGATGGATTGTCCTAAATATCCTCCAAACCAGTATCAAATGATACTCAGGTAGTGAACCTTCAAGTGATTCTTCTGAAGCATCTGGAGCATCTATCAAATGAGAAGAGGCTGAGAGCTGGGACTCTTTAGCCTGGAGAAGAAAAGGCTCAGGGGAGATCTTATCAATGTATATAAATACTTGATGGCAGGGAATAAAACCAAAGAAGTTAGACTGTTATCTGTAGTGCCTGGTGACAGGGCTACAGTTAATGGACACAAAATGAAACACATGAAATTCCACCTGAACACAAGAAAACACTTTCTTATTGTGAGGGTGATCAAACACTGGAACAGGTCACCCACAGAGGTTGTGGAGTCTCCATCCTTGGAGATACTCAGTACCCAACTGGACACAGTCCTAGCCAACCTGCTCTAGCTGATCAAGCTTTAGCAACCGAGGGTCTGAAAGAGGGTGGGCGTGAACAAGATGACCTGCAGAAGTCCTTTCCAAACACAACCATTCTGTGATTCTGTGAAGTACATGCATAAGTACAGATACAGCATGCTTTCCAATTGTACTTCCTCTCTCAGAAAACAGCTTGTGGATTGCCGGATACCCAGGGGATCACCCTGATGCCAGAAAGAGGCTGTAAGAGTGACAGTTATGTGGTCAAATTGTGGCCAAGAAAACAAGAACATTATGCTCGTGTCCAATCCAGAGACTGTTCTTGCAGAAAAATAATCGATGTGATTTTTCAAAGTTTGCTTTGCAGTAATAGAATGGGGCTGGGGGAAACAGAAGAATCCTTAGTCTCTTTACTGTGTGACAGAGAAAATTCTCTTTTCCCTTGTTCTAGCAGCCTTTCATCCAGCCTCCTGAGCCAGTCTGACTTGCTTTTTCTGCTTTTGTTGTCGTTTTTCTTTTTCTCTTAGTTTCCCCTTTTAGTTAGTACCTGTCTTTCATCTATAAACACTATTTTCTCGCAATGCTTCCATCTTTCTTTCTTTCATTCAATTTTTTGTTCTATTAAATGTCTTTGTAAGCCCCGTAGTATCTTGGCCTCTCCGTGTGGCTATACCTTTTGGTATTTAATGCTGTTGAGAGCTGGGATAAAGTGTAAGTCACCTAAAACTTTTACTGACAGGTACTGTGCAGGTGAGATTTTCTGCAGCACAGACAATGAGAAAAGAGGGAAACCTTAGCTGTCTTTTCAAATTCCTTCGATGCCAGGAGGTGGAATTAAAAAGAAACCCAATTGTCTTCCTGCAGTCTCTTGTGAATGACATTGGAACTGACATGAATGAAAATAATAGAAGGGACAAATAAGTGATTGTCACTACTGTGTAACTTTAACTTCAGATGACTGACAGAAGGTATGATAAAACTCCTTTTTTATTTTTTTTAATGCTTCTTCCACCTACCTTTTGATTACTCTTCATACCATCTATCCCATTGTTTCACCTCCTCACCACGTAAGTTACCTAATACTCATGCAGCCTTGACTTAAATTTCTGTAAGAAAAAGAGTCTGGGATTTCAGAGTTGCTGGTATGATCTTGGACTTACTTAGATTTACTTGAACTGACCTTCAGCTGGTGGTAATTAACCACAGAAACATAGAGTGGTATAGAGTTGGAAGGGACCTTAAAGATCATCTTGTTCCAACGCCCCTGCCATGGCTATGACAACTAGACTAGGTTGCTCAAAGCCCCATCCAACCTGGCCTTGAATACATCCAAGAATGGGTAATCCACAGCTTCCTGAGGCAACCCAGACAAAACAGGTTGTAATAACACTGTGGATTACACAGGTTGTCTGTATAAATTACAGTATTTGTTCATAAGGTTAAGAAACAATATAGTAGTCTTATTTCAGGTTCCACCTCATTAAAATCTATGGCCCTAACTAGCCAAGAGGAAAGTCAGTTGAGCTCTATATTATGGTTTTTAACATGTTTGCTTTTGGTGGGTTTGTTTTGTTTTGTGTTGTTTTAACTTGTATATATGTATAGTAAATCTCCATGTGCTGCAATTTCTGTAAAGGTTGTTTCCACTCAAAAATCCCTTAGTAATTATATTAATACTATTAATCCACTTATCTTTTTTGAAAATGTGTTTATGTAAACATTAGGGCACCATCAACAGTAAAACAGTGCCAGATGGACCAGTGTAGTACTGGAAATGACAGTATGACTCAGAATAAAACCTAACTGTTGTAAGCAAAGTTCATGAATGAAGCAATTATTTCTTCACTAAAACATTGTTTAGGTCTCTACAAATGCTAAGATTTTATGACTGATGCTGTGGTTGTAGCATTTCCTGGCTTCACTATCTATAGCACGGATATATTTATAAATTTTAATGCAGAATACCATTAGAAAATCCCCAAATAGTAATGATATTTTTGTTCAGGTAGTTTTTTCCACCACCTTAACAATTCCATACCACTTGAAGATGCTGGGATTCTCAGAACTAGGTGTATTATCTTCATTATCTATAATTAAGCACATTTTAACACCTCTGCAAATATAATAATTTACACAGAAATCTATGTATTGTATCTAATACAAAAGAGACAGCAGTTGTTCCAATTCTATATTAGCTGTAGAAAGGGAAAAAAGTATATTAGAAGAAGTTGTAACATTATAAAGTGTACTAATTCAGAGCTCTGTTATAAAGCAAAATAAATTTACAGGCAAAAGTTGTATCAAGTTAGATGGCAAATTTGTCTGAATAAAGATCAGAGTCATCCCTAAAGGAGAACTTTTGTACACACACACCTTCCCCCCGAGATCTAAATATTACAAGAATTCCTGTCAAACATTTTCCTATCTTTGTTTTCATTACATCTGATGTGCTCTTTCTCTCTTGTCATTGATGATTTGCTTGCACATTTTCTAATATTTGACGCAAGCCTGTCTGTAAGATTCACTCACCGCTGAATGCGTCCCCTTGAGGTCCTTTGAGTCTATGTGAAATTTCTATTCAGAGGATCATACTTTCTTTTGAAGAGTTACTGAATCTTTTGAGATGTTGTGAAAAGAAGTTTTACTTAGTACATTTTTTCAAGACATACTTACTGGAAGTGATTCCCTATGAAATCAGAAATGTTACAGAAAGAATGAAATGATGATAGCAACCACTGAGAAAACGAAATCAAACAAACCCCTTTTTTTCAGGAGATCCTTTGCTTCAGAGAAAAATTGTTGTCAACTAATGAAACCTTAAATTCCTTATGAATTGATTTCCATCTTTATAGGAGGAAAATGGAATTCTAGATATCTATGAGACAATCACTGCTCAAATGTTAGATTTCTACTAGTTGTAATGAAAATATACTAGTTTCAAACTACCTAACTCTTATTCTGTGATTTTATTTGTAGATATTAATGTAATTAAAATAGAGTTTATTTCATCACCCTGATTGCCTGGTCATCCAAACAGACAAGTGATAGAACTGTGAGAAAGTGTAGTGTAATGGGATGAAAACAATTGACATGTTAATAATGCTCAGAAGTAGCATGGATTTGTAATGCTAGCACAGGAGTAGTGTGTGATTCTGAGTTCAGCAGCTGCCCATCAGGAGCAGCATTCAGTTTTCTGTCCTTTGAAGAAAATTCTATGAAGGCTACAGAACACAGACAGCAGCATAAAAGGAAACAGCACGGATTTTTTGAAACACTTAGGATGCAAATAAAACTTACCAACAGTTAAAAGGATAAATTATTCATAATTGAGAAATGAGAGATTTGCTCTACTTTTAACATTTTAAAATAATTTCTCTATTCTGATAAGTATATTGAAAGCATATATTATTTTAAGTCTGTTACTACTACATTAGTATCTTCATTTTCTTTAGCATTCAAGGTATCAAAAGAGAGAAGACACTTCTGTAGTATAATTTTTAAGGAAATTCTGGAAGTGCCTGAAGTGGCCATTGGAGTTTCTGGACCAAATCCCCAGGTTACTGATGGCAATAGGTTACTTTGTTCTCTGTTTTTGCAAGTTAAAAGTTCAAATATATTTTCCTTTTCACACTTTTCTAGATATTAATTCTTTAGAGGAATAACATCTGTGATACTGAACTTTTATGCATTTTTCTTTATCTTTTCCTCCATCACCAGTAGAGTGTTTGGTTTCCTCTAGTTATTTATCCTGTTAAAAAGTGAAATCTCAAAAGATTTGTACTTTACCATTTGCTTTTACTGACATCAGATTGAGATCTCATCATTCCTAACCCATAAGGCTTTATAGAAAAGAAGTTTACAGAGGCTTAAGGAAGTATTCAGTAACAACTGATGTGCGCGTATAAGAGGAGGAGCAGATGAAAGAACTACTAAAGCAGACACCATTGATAAATATGATGAGTTGGCTGAAATAACATATATGAAATATCAGAGCATGTAGGTAGTAAGACAAGTAGCTGTCAAAGCCTTTGATAACCATTTAGAAAATTGTTTTGATGTGCTTGAACAGAGTGTTCTAGGGAAGGAGTTGGGGAACAATGTAAGAGGAAAGTAAGAGGAGGGCTCTGAAAGTGTTTTTTGCTGCAGTTTGGACAGACAGAAAATTTCAGGAAAAGTCAAGAAGTTCTGGTAGTTGCAAATAAGCACTGATACACAGCTTGAGAGCTTTAATTTTCTATCCCAGTATTGATCAGCTATAGTAAAATGATTTGAGTTTTGACCTTAGATAAAAAAACTCGAGTTCTCCAGGGTACGTTTAAATTTAGTGGAGAAACACATCTTCAGAAAAGCAAGGTAGTGCCAAATTCCAGAGCAAAGTAAGTCAACAGCTCATATTTCATTCTTGGCATAGCTCCTTCTTTCGCTACTTTTTTCTATGATCTTGCTCTTCACCAACTTGTATTAAGCAGGGAAGTATGGACAGTTGGCATTTAAATGTCAGATACAAACAGCAGACATTTCTCCTAGACCACACAGTCCTTTATAGTGGTGTTTTCTAGCATGGTCTGATAAAAACCTATCACATCATGGGCAAGCATAAAAATTTTTTGCCACTCATTTATTTTCAAATTATATGCCTGTTTACTGAAGCAAATATTTTTTTTCAGTTAATTTCAATGAGCACCTTGCCTGCACAGGAAAACAGGCTATAAAGCTTTTCACACTTTTTTTATTTCTGACCCATACACTAACCCATTTTCATTCCCTGCATTGTCCTTTTCAGATTTTGTTACTGCTTATGAAAACTTCTTCATTCCTATAGAAAAAATATATTTTCTACTCCACAATCGATTTTCAAATATCATCTGTTATCACATGCATTTTTCTGGTAAGAGAGTACTGACAAGAAATACAATGCCAAAATCTTTACCGAGACCCTCATTATTTCTATTTTTTTCTATATCTGATGTTTATTCTTTGTCCCTTTCAGTTCAAACAACTTTCAAGAATGTGTGTAAAAGCTAATATCATCAAGCAAGATTTAAATCTGGAAAATATTTTTATTCATTACTACCTCTTCCTGGGAATCAGTTGTTTTCTTTTGTTTTGTATTTTAGCTTCTGTTTTCAAAATTTCTGAGGTAAAGAAGAGCAAAAGATAGACCAATAATGAACATGTTTAAATATTCTGTCTATATAAAAAATCTAATTAGACCTTTTGAGTAACTTCAATGCAGTCTTTAAGGTTATGAGCTAAAATTCAATGACAAGTTTCCTGAAGAAGTCACAGGATGAGTCTACTAGATTGTGCTAATTGAATCACATTAGGCATACTGTTACTGCTATTAATAAGTGTGTTGAGCAATTTCTTTTGACAGGTTGTACCCAAGGCAAAGAAATGTCAGCAGAAGTTAAAAGAGATCAAGAAGAGAAAATGTTTTTCCATTAGAATATCACTGAAACATTCTGCATCTCTTAATGGCAGAATGAAGCAGCTGTGATACAACACTGAGAATGTGTACACTGTGAATATAAATCATAATTTTAATGCATATGTTGTATCATTAAAATATACTGTTTCATATAAATATTTTTTAAAATAACAATAATAATAATTTGTAGTGTAGGGGATAGTTCATTACAAAGGTTTAGGTCCATAATTTTTTATTATTCTCTTTGTGGGTCCAAAAAGGTAGGAAAAATCCTTATAGACAGTAGTAGGAAAAAAAAAAACAAAACAAAAAAACCAAAACAAACCAATTAAAAGGAATAGCAGGAATAAAAGGAATAAAAAGACAGGATTAAACCCGAGATTTAGACAAATTTAGGTGTCAACAATCTTTGTATATGCAAATAAGCTATCTCTAAACTCCTCTTGGCAGCAGATGAAGACACAGAGATAGATTCAGTTAACCAAAAGGACATGTCTCCTGCCACCCCATAACGATTTAAATTATCAGCATGGGTCTGTATGCTATTACACTCAACTTCAGAGAGATCTTCATCTTCCGGATTGACAACTGAATTCCAGGTAAGACACCCCAGGATATTTCAAATAATATGACAAGCCTGCATGTGAGCAGTTTAATCTTACCTGTAATTAAAAGAGTCAGAGCAAGCCAGCTTATCAACCAAGAGATTTAATTTAGTTGTCGGCAAGACAGGTGTAAAAGGCCATTAGAGACACCCTGAGTGTCAGGGGAGTTTAGGGAGAGGTAGCCACAAGAACATCACTTAATGACATAACATGGAAGAATTATTTAGTAAGTGGAATGTATACAGAGGGTGGAAAGCAACTTCAGCTCTATGGCACAGACATCCCCCCCAGCTCCCCCCCCCCTCCCCCTACCGTACAGAACGTGTCGTCACCATCTCATGCCACTTGAGATAAGCCATGGGCTCAGGCTTGAGGGAAGAGGATTCTCACTCCTGTTGATCAAGACCTAAGTCCTGGCTGATGGCCTGGCTTTACAAGTAGCAGTTCCAAATTGGGCTTATCTTTTGACACAGTGTTGCACAGCCCTGGAGGTGTTTCCTTCACCCCACAGAACTATTGTTTTCGCTGTTGTTTGTTTTCTAACTTAGATGGTCAGCATAAGCTGCCAATGGTCTCATTGGTCATGTCACCCTATGGCAGCATCTTCATATCTGAAGCAAATCAGTAGTTGTTACCTGGGTCACTGACACGTTACGTGAATGCAAAGTTATTAAAATTTCATCTATGCTTGTTTGTTGCTTTTCTGGGAATACTTAAATCATTAAAGCAGAGCAGATGAAGTCCAGAGTTTTTGGGAATGCCCACCTCATACCAATTAGTTGTGCTTTTCTTGTTTTTCCAACACGTATCATCTAATTAAGAGCTGGGTAGATGTAGTCAAGTTCTCACTGTGACTAAGGTTTTGGGGAGGCTTCATCTTGTAATATCTAGGATACCTGACTTGGCTCCCACTTCTCAAGAATGACATGAATCTACTGTACATGCAATGTCAGATTTACTAGCCCCATGTCTCAAATGGCAATTCATGACTATCTGTGGTCAACTGAATCAAGTCTTAGCCTTATTTCTACTTCAAAGCAATTTCAAAGGAGGTTCCTGGAATGCTTCAATGATAACTTCCTTCTTTGAGTGACAGAAGACCCAGTGAGGAGATATGTCATGCTGGAGCTTGTTCCCACCAAAAAGGAGGGGCTGGTGAGGAATGTGAAGTTGAAAAGCAGCCTTGGCTGTAGTGAACATGAGATGGTGGAGTTCAAGATCCTTAGGACAGTGAGGAGGGAGCATAGTAAAATCTCTACCCTGGACTTCAGTAGAGCAGACTTTGGTCTCTTGAAGGATTTGGTTGATAGAGTATTCTGGGATAAAACCCTGGAGGAAAGAGGGGCCCAAGAAAGCTAGCTAATATTCAAAGATCACTTTGTCCAAGCTCAGAAGTGATGCATCCCAACAAAAAGGAAGTCAGGCAAAAATGCCAGGAAGTCTGCATGGATGAACAAGGAACTCCTGGACAAAGTCAAACTCAAAAAGTAAGCCTACAGAAACCCCCACCTGGAGTATTGCCTCCAGTTCCGATGCCCGCAACATTAGAAGATGTATGACATTGTTCAGAACTGAATCTCATTTACCCACAGTTGCTACTTCCCATCTCTTCATCTCTGAGAAATAGAGTGCATTTCTTATATATTTTGTGGTTTGTGGAACAGCTGGTACAGGAGGCAAAGAAGTCATATCTGTTAGGACATTAATACCCATATGTTTGACATGCTGAATGTACTACATAAGGGGGTTCACATTACCTAGACTTAGGGATGGGGTTAATTTCCAAACTATACATGCTATCTACCTGATTCTTCCTACATGTAAAGAAATTGTTGCAACATAAGTCCCTTGATAGGCAACCGTCTACTTAAATTTCTGCCTGAGGTTGCAGGTATGACACAAGACATATGGGATGCCTATGTCTTTGTAGAGTGGCAGCTGGATGTCAAGTGGGCCATTAAGATGGGATCTAAAGTGCATCACACTCTAAGGCATCAAAGTCAACATTATGGCTGGTAGAGATTTAGAGCAACTCAGTTTTCTAAGTACAGGTGTACACTGCCATTTGAGATTTCCTGTACCTGTCCTTCAAGTGCTGATTCAGAAGTGCTCTGTCATAACTACAAGCCTCATGTAGATTTCTCAGATAACCTAGGGAGTTTCAAATTACACCAGACACCTATATTTGGCAAATTAATTGACCTCATAATCAGTACAGTCAATGGAATGCTATTCATTTTTTTTAAAACAACTGTTTATTTTAGAGTGAGATGGGTCAATTGAGTGTATTGATTAGCCCATCTCGATGGGAGTTTATACAGCTAACTCACTCGTAGCCACTTAACACTTTGTACACCAAGAGTCTATACAGTTGTCTATACATAGGTTCTTGATGTGTTCTAGTGTCCCATCTAGTGTCACATCTAGGATGTGCTTTTTATTGTCAGCTGTTGCTCCAAGAAGGTAAAAGTTTATCATAGATCCTGGGTCATATCTTTCATCCCTGTGCTGGCACTCTACCTGTCTGAGGTTATTTGAGGTATCATTAGATGGTTATGTGTGGATGACTGGAACAAGTTCCTTAAGCCCATGAAAGATAACTGCCACGCAGGCTGTCTGCTACTTGTGGGTCTCAAGATACTCTTTCATGAAGAGTCCATTTTTACCTTTCTTGCTTTTTGAATCTTTAAAATCTTTTCACTTAATTGTCCTCTTTTTTGGGGGTCTGCTTAACTGTGAGGGAACAGCAAGAGCAGGGCTGCTCCATAAGATGAGTTGGAGCAAAGACTGTTCACAGCACAGGCAAGAACAATGATCTTACAGAGGTGCAGGCCCTGAGCTTAAAAGAAGCTCCTAGGCCCATGGGCAAAAGGTATTTTCAGGTGAGGCTGGTCAGAGCAATTAAGGCCTATATGGGTGGACTAGGGACTCAGAACTCCCTGACAGCAACAATGAATAATTAATGCTAACATTCAGAATATAAAATGTTTATAAAACCAGAGGTGTTTCAAAGATGAAAATTCCAAATAATAATGTAAATGAAGGAAATGGTTGTTTCACATATTTGAATTTAAACTTTTAAATCTAAACAGGTTATCTGAGTACTATCTTTGAAAAAATCAGATTTGCTACTTGGTTTGAAATGATGACCCTTAACCTAATTTATCTTCTCATAACATTATTGTGACTTGCTAGTAATTACACAATCACTGTAGCCTTTGCCAACTGAATACCAATGTAAGTTCCCCTTCTGTACTGACAGACAGACAAGACAGGATATCCCATAGTACAAAAAATGACACTACATGTGTGTGTTTAGGTAACTACTTCAATAATTGAATGCATCTCCACCAAGTACAATAGGAAAATTATGATTGAAAAGCATGAAGATTGAAAAGATTCATGTCAGCATGAAAATCTCATGCTGACATCTGTTTTTTCAGACATCTTAATTGAAAATGATGTTAATATGGAGCTAAAGTCAATCACCAAAATCTTATTAATCCTCACTAGTAGGGCCTACATTCAGTTTCAGCTTTTGGAATATCATTGCATTTTCTGTAAAGGTTTCTTCGTTTCTTACGAATTGTCCTGAGGACACTTCTTGGAGGAAGAAAGATCATGGAATGGCATAGTAACAGTAATACCCCATGAGAAACTACTTTCATTGCTGAAAAGTTCAGAATCTACAGATTTAATGGCAACTTTTTGTATTTTTCTGAGACAGAGAGAGAAAACCATGTAAGGGGAAAGTTAACCAAAATGTTTTCATCATGAGGACAATCAAGCAGTAGAAGAGGTTGTCCAGAGACCCTTTGCAGTCTCCATCTTTGAAAGTTGTCAAGACCCAGCTGGAAAACACAGAAATCTGGTCTGGTCTCACAGCTGATCACTCAAGCTTTTTTATGGAAGTCTGGTACCCAGCCAGTTTCAAAGGTTTGGGGGTTGATTTTTGCTGTTGTGTTTCATTTTTTTCCCATAAAAATATGTTTCATAGCAGATGGCACATACTTAATTTGTAAAAGTTTTATGTTTTCTAAATGCAATTTTTCTTCTGCTCATACATGAAAAACCATATTAAGTCTCTATTAGTTTTACTTTATGTAGTATGGAAAAGCTAGAAATTATCAATTTCTTTCTGCACTTCAGCTATGTTGCACATTTCATATGCAATAGCAAAGCTTTCCACAGTAATGACCTTTAGTTTACAGTCTTCCAAGTATAAAAATAAAAACATTTGAAATAATATTTAATATCAAACACTGTTGAACTCGATTAATTTTCTTGAGACTGATATAAATGCACCCCACAACACATTTAACTTAAAGTACACAAACAATCTTACCTGGATGTGGTTCTGAACTATTTTTCTGGACTATTTATTTTATTACTTCTAAGAACACACTTAATAAGAGTTATCTCAAGTTTAATTATAAAGATATGTTGTAGAGTAATTTACATAATACAATGGAATAAATCATTGAGGGTCTGACCATGCTGCTGATAAACTAACAGTAAGCTAAGATATGAAATTTAGATTAAAAAAATAGACTGCATGCTTTTTATAGAACACCATTGGTAAAAAAATACCCTTCTTATCAGAGCTATGGAGGGGAGAGGAATGAGATTACTGAAAATATACAACCTGAATTAACACTTCCACTACAATAATATTCTTTAGCCCATTTGCTTTTTGCTTTCTATGAGAAGTAGTTATGTGTCTGGTTGGGATGGAGTTAACTTTCTTCATGGCAACCTATATGGTACAGTGTTCTTGAATTTGTGACTAAAACAGTGTTGATAACACACCAATGTTTTGGCTATTGCTGAAGAGTTCTTGCTCAGTGTCAAGGTTTTCTCTTTTTCTCAGAGAGTAGGCTGGGGGTGGGCAAAAAGCTGCGAGGGGGCAGAGTGTGACGAAACGGGAGAAAGGACTTCGCTGAGAGGTTCAAATTAATTTATTTGGACTTCACTCACAGGTCCAATACGTCACTATTGCAAGTTCTAGGTGTACAATGGCGATTACACTATTGCAATTTTAAAAGCAATTCGCGGAATACACTGTTGCAGCTTACAAA
>KZ505945.1:99945-113163 GCA_002844005.1 Limosa lapponica baueri | reverse complement strand
TGGAGGCTCTTCCGAGTCCTCCTCTTGCTATTAATATATTTATAGAAATTCTTTTTATTGTTTTTAACATCCAGGGCCAGGTCAAGTTCTAGCTTGGCTTTGGCCCTTCTAATCTTTTCCCTGCATAACTTTACTATGCCTTTATAACCCTCCTGAGTGGCCTACCCCTTTTTCCAAGGGCCATAAACTCTCTTTTTTTCCCTGAGCTGTGACCTTCTCTCTTTGTTCAGCCAAGCCAGTCTTTTCCCTGGACGGCTGTGCACAGGGACGGCCTGCTCCTGCGTTTTGAAGACTTCCTCCTTGAAAAACATCCAGCCTTCCTGGACTCCTTTGCCCTTCAGGGCTGCCTCCCAAGGGACTCTGTCAAGCAGACTCTTGAAAAGACCAAAGTCTGCCCTCTGGAAGTCCATGATGGCAGTCCTGCTTACCCCTTCTCGCTTCCCTGAGAATCAAAAATTCTTTCATTTCATGATCGCTGTACCTCAGACAGCCTCCAACCATTACATCCCCCACAAGTCCTTCCCTGTTTACAAACAGCAGATCTAGTAGTGCTCCTTCCCTAGTTGGCTCCCTCACCAGCTGTGTCAGGAAGTTATCCCAGGAACCTTCTCCAGGAACCTTCTAGACTGTTCCCTCTCAGCTGTATTGTGTGCCCAGCAAGATCAGGATCTAGTCCAACTCCCCCTATTCAAACAGGGCCACCTAGAGCAGGTTGCCCAAGACTATATGTAGATAGCTTTTGAATATCTCCAAGGGGGAGACTCCACAATCTCTCTGGGCAACCTCTTCCCATGCTCAGTCACCCTCACAGTAAAAAAAGTGTTTCCTGATGTTCAGAGGGAAAATCCTGTGTTTCGGTTAGTACCCATTGCCTCTTGTCTTGTCTCTGGGCACCACTGAAAGCATGGCTCCATATTCTTTGCATCTCCCTTCAGGTAATTTTACAAATTGATGAGATTCCCTGTGAGCCTTCTATTCTCCAAGCTGAAGTCGCAGATCTCTCAACCTTTCCTCATATGTGAGCTACTTTTGGCCCATAATCGTCTTTGTGGCTCTTCTCTGGACTCTCTCCAAAATGGGAGTGTCTCTCTTGTGCTGAGGAGCTCAGACCTGGGCACAGTCCTCCAGGAGCAGCCTCCTCAGTGCTGAATACAGGAGAAGGATGACCTTCCTTGACCCACCAGCAATGCTTTGCCTAAGGCAGAATTTTTCATTGTAACACTGTGTAATGCATAAGATAAAACTACAGAAAATATTGTGATAACTTCAACTGGGACTTGTTTAATTTTAATGGATAAGCTTGTTATCTTTAATTGGTGACAAAAGGAGAAACAAGTATTATAACAAAAGTTTCTTTCAGTCACATTTAAACAGTAAAGATAACTTACAGAAGGCTAATTCAGGATCACTTCTATTTCTCTTCTACCTGAGCAGAGCTAAGAATATAATGACAAAAACATATAAGGTGCAGATTCAAATTACTATTATATTCCCACTAGAAATGATAGCATTGAAAATTTTTAAATTCATTAATAGCTCAGGATCACTGATGTTTTGAAACTATCCAATTAATGAATTATCAGAACTGTAGTTCTATACAGTAAACTCCTCTGTTAAGAAGATTGATGAAGCAGGAGATGAAACCATTGGACCATTTCCCACAGAAGTTTAAATTTCTTTATATTTTTCGAAATGCTTCATAATACTGCTGTGTTTGAATGACCTTGCCCAGCATCCAAGTACTGACATAGTCACTTGCTCACTCCTCTCTTCCCCAGCAGGATCCGGAAGACAAAAGGAGCAAAACCAAGAAAACTCATGGCTTGAGGCAAAGACAGTTTTATATGTGAAGAAAAGAGAAAACAAAACAAAACAAAAAACCCAAAACAAACAAACAAAAAAAAAGGGACACAAACACAATCATTCACTATCTCCCACAAGAATACCAATACTCAGGCAGTCTCCAAGAAAAGCCACATTGAAAAAAAAAACACACCTTTTTTTTTTTTTTATTTCTGGTCATGATGTCATATAGTTTGGAATATCCCTTTGGTTAGTTGAGGTCAACTGTCCCAAAAATGTCCTTCCCAAATTCTTGCCTACCCCCAGCCTACTCTCTGAGGGAGCAGCAGAGTGGGAAAAAGAGAAAATCTTGACACTCTGCAAGTACTGTTCAGTAATAATCAAATCACTGGTGCATTGTGTGTTACGAGTGCTGCTTTAGCCATAAATTCAAAACACAGCACCATACAAGCTTCTGAGAAGAAAATTAACTCCATCCCAGCCAGACTCAGTACAATCTCCACCTTTTATTCCATACCATTTTTGTCATGCTCAGGTCCTACACTATCCAATAGATCCTCATTGATGTCCTCTGAGGAACTTATGCCACAATCTAGAGTTGACTTCATGAGTGACTAAGGCATAACAGAGGACACCCATGGCCCAGATACAGGACCAAGCATCACACATCTGGGATTTCTGTAAGGACTGGCCTGATATTTTCTCCCAGGCTACAGTGCCTCCCCTGTAAGAGGGAGAGCCTGTCACTCCTTAAAATTAAATATAAAGCTGTTTTGGTATTGAGCCCATTTAATCTCCCCACTATCAATTTAGTCTTACACTGTGACAAGAACTCAATCATGATACCAGAAATCTGGAAAATTTTAATAGAGGGGGCAACTGTATTTCCAAAAAGAAGTTCTTTATTTTATTATTATTTTTTAATAATATACTTATCCATTCTGTCACAATTTGGAATTGGATATATTAAAAAAATTCTTCAAAAGCTTATTAAATATTATATTTATTGCATTAAAATATTATCTACATTTATCAGAATACATAATTGAATTTAGATTTAACAACCAAAAGAAAAAGTCTCTTTGTTGCCATATACTAGTACAAAATACATTTAATTAAATGAATCTTGATTTTCCAATGTTTAGTGCTGAAACTACAGGTATATCCAGATACTTTATGATGTATGAGATTTTAGGGAATCTTTTTTTAAGTTATTTGAGTGTGTGGGTGCATAAGTTGTGAGTGCTTCTCACTATGATGGAAAATGTATCTGCCCAAACTATTTCACTGGTATAAATTTTACTAAGGTTGTCCTGTCAATTACAATTAAAAGTGTTCTGATCAGGTCTAAAGTAACAAATTGCCCATACCTAATCTTCTGTGTCATAATGGAAACCAGGAAATTGTTCTGTCAATTGCAATTAGAGGGGTGAATACCATGGTGAAAGGTCACTCAGCCTTCGGCTAAATGGAATGAGCTCCAGGACCATACTTTTAACATTATGTAATATTGATGTAACAAAACAATAAGCTTTCTGGTGTCACTCTATTGATATGAATAAAATAATTTTAAAGGCATTGCAGACCAAACATTTTAAATGAGACAGCTACTTAACTGAGATGAAGTTTCTTTAATAACTGACTTTTTTTTTAAATTGGAAAATATATCAATGCAAAAAAGAATGTCACAGAGTTGGCAGAAATACTAAGATAAAGTACTAATAGTGATTGAAAAAGTACTCAGATAAAAAATACAGACAGTGAAAGGACTGTGCTTAGCACAGCCAGAGAATTAGGCGTGGTCTGTAAGATACAGCTAAAATATTCAGATGATATGCAAAGAAGAAAAATATAATAACTTAAGCTACTTAAAGATAGTGTGAAAGATGACAAAACAGAGAAAATTAAACAACAGCACAAAGCATGAATGTGTACATTTCCATTTTCAGGGAGAAAGAATAGTAAACATGACTGGAATAGAATTGTGGACTGTCTGGTTTGGTCTGAGGGTTGCGGGGCTTTTTCTCTTCTTTTTTTTTCCCCCCTTTTCTCTCATTTCCTACTTTAAAGGGACAGGGAGCAGAAGGAATGAGTACCTGGAAGAACAGGAGATTGCTTGTTTCTTCGAGAACTCAAGCATCCTTACGTAAAGCAGTTTCCAGTAACTGCAAGATGTGGCAGGATAAAGGATCACAGAAAGGAGTAGGCAGCTGAAGCTGAAGTTACTGGTGGAGTTAGGGAACATGCAGAGCCCAGACTCAAGGATGACTAAAAAAATTGTTTCCTGGGGATAAAAGTAGACTATAGCAATGATACAAACATTTAATTGAATAAAAACAAAACTAGGAGAAAGTTCTAACTTAGTAGGACACCTTTGACAAATGGATAGTAATTTATTTTTATTTCCATACTGCCTAACCTAGTGAATTTTAGATTTTTGTGTTTAAAAGTAAATTTTTTCTGTTTATATTTTACTTGAATCTGTTTTGTCTCTGTACTAATTTATGATCCTGTCTGATAAATTTGTTATAAAAGTATACAAAGACATATAAAATGTAGGTCAAACAATCTCAAAGCTCCGTCCAACTGGAGTCCTGTCAGAGGAAGTGTGAAAGGTGTAGAGATAATGGTGTAGAGTAGCATTAATAAAATAGTCTACAACAAAATAAGACAGGAAAGCATGAATAAAGCATCTCCTTCATAGCTCAGAAATTGTATTAGTAGAAGCACTGTGTTGAGAATTTACCCTGCTATTGAGATTTGACATTGCTTGCGTCATCTCTTCTATCCATTTGTTTGGACAATGGGTTTAGCAAATAAGAAAATCCCTGTTTCAACTGAATGTATATTTATATATGTATAAATCAGCTAGGGAATTACAAATAACTCTGATGAAAATGTTTAAAAGGCTTCAAATGAGATCTGTGCCAACCTTCAAAACAACACTGACTGGACTGACATTTGTTAACAATGTACTTTGGCAACGGTTAATTCTTACTCAGTATCAATTATTACCACTACCTGTACAAAACAATATCTTAAACAAATTCATGCCAAATTAGTTCTGAACACTTTCAGACCTGGAAATAGTTTCTATTTCTTGACAAATATTATAATGTCCAGGTGAAAGCTAATTTCCTCTCTCACATGTCATTTTCTAGAATAAAAGCAAGAATTCGTGCTCCTATACTCAAATTTGTGACCCGTGTTTCTTACATAAAGAGTATTCAAGACATGAAGTCTCATGATGTTTCTTATTTTAAAACCCCACATAACAAGTTTCTCTACATGGAGTGTAAGACACTCCTATTATTAGATCCCCCTATTTTCTGTCTTAGTGCTTTTTTCCCCTCAGTTCTTTGAATTCTATTTTACAGGACCCTTCTTTTCAGATTCAAATGTAAGTAACATAAGTACTAAACTGGAATTTTTCAGTTCAGTTCTCAGAATCCAGTGCCAAATTTAAGATGGCAGCCTCAACATTCGTTAAAATGCTCAATTACTAGTACTCAGATTAAAACAAAATAAAACCCTCTCCTATAAGGATTTCAGCCATACATTTTGGTGAATCTTTATTGCTAATGCATTTTAAGGAAAAGGAAAATAAATAATTTTTTAATTTTTATTAAAAATCATCATAAAAAATTATCACAATTAGAACAAGCCCCAGATGAAGCATCTTCATAATCAGTATTTAGGTGAGCCCTTCATACATATTAAAAAAATTATTTCTGTGATCTAAGGAATAGAAAATTTATGTTCCTTCCAAATAGCATAAACAGGTTTTATATATGCACTGGAACATTTAGGATTCAGGTAGGCATTAGAGAATGGAAAGACGGTGAAAAGTGCATTAAAAGGAAAGGAAAAGCTTATAGTATTCATATTCATAGTATTCAATTCACTGCATCACAGCCTTGCAAAACTAAACTGTTCTTTTAGATCTTTAATTCACTTATACTGCTTTCATTTCAGGCAGATCTATACAAAATAAACAAAGATTTCCCAAAACATTTAGGGTTCTTTAGCCTGGAGAAAAGGAGGCTCAAGGGAGACCTTATCATTCTCTACAACTACCTGAAAGGAGGTTGTACTAGGTGGATGTCTGTCTCTTCTTCCATCCCATCTGCATCATGCTCAGTATAAAAGCTGAGGGATCAAAGGGTCAACTCTCTTCCTTCAGTGGCCGATGTCCGAGGAGGACCCTGTCTGGTTCACCTGCCTTTGATCCTGATCCGAGCATTCCTGACTCCAGATCAAGAATCCAGCTCCTGTCCATCACCGCGTCCAGTCTGGGACTTTTTTGCTGTGCCTGCTGGTGACATGATCGTCATCCTGGGAGCTTGATACGGTTTTGTATATACTGTATACATTTTTTCCTTTTTTTCTTTTCTTATTGTTATTTATTACTTCATTATTTATTAATATTTTCATTAAAGTAGTTTAGTTTTTTCTAAACTCAGAAATCTCTTTTATCTCTTCCTCTCCTCTCTTTTTCTTAGAGGGGAGAGGATAATCATTGCATCACCAGCAGACACAGGGGAAAGTCCCAGACTGGACTCGGTGACGGACAGGAGCTGGATTCTGGATCTGGAGTCAGGAATGCTCGGATCAGGATCAAAGGCAGATGAACCAGACAGGGTCCTCCTCAGACATCGGCCACTGAAGGAAGAGAGTTGACCCTTTGATCCCTCAGCTTTTATACTGAGCATGATGCAGATGGGCTGGAATACCCCAGTTGGTCGGTTTTGGGTCACCTGTCCTGTCCGGTCCTCCCTACAGGTGTGACCCATCTACGCTTTTCCGCTTCCGACCCTCCAACGGGGCAAATAACAAATTTACCTGACCTTGGCTGTTATAGCAATAAGTATAAGCAAGGGCCTCTCTGCATACCATTCCTTGGTAGAATCAGGTCTTATCACTGTGAGAGTGAACAGTTTCTGAACAATATGCTGTTAATTTCAGAGTTTAGTTGGTTAGAAGAGGCCCATCTCAAAGAGTAAAATTACTGAACAGAAAATTAGTTCTGTTTTACCTCAAACCAGGACTTTTTCTTTCAAAGTTTTTTTTCTTTTGTTTCTTGAATAGCCTTTTGCATAGTCCTTCTCCAAATTTCTGAAGGGGAAGTTCAGCTGGTAACTGCTCCGTAGTAGTAATCTGTGACCAACAAATGATCTGATATGGAGGGCAAGAAGGCTCAACTGCCAAGGGGATTAAACAGGGTGGCAGCAGGAATGTCAGAGACAGAATGACTTCCAGGGAGTGTAGGGGAGTGAAGTTTCCCCTGGTGATGAGATAAGAAACAGACACAGAAGAGTCTTGTAGCAATCCTGGAATGGGGAGCGCTCAGGCTACATTTGGGAAGCAGATCTGGGCTGGGGGATAGATCCAAGGCCAAACTGAGGTGCTAGTGCCAAAGCTTCCAGGATTGGTGCTGGTGCAAGTGCATACAGGGAATCAAATCATAACACGTAATTTTAGTTTCCTGGTGGGGCCAGGACAATTCTGTTTGAAACCTGTTCAACAAAGTGCCTTTAAACTATTTTTTTTTTCAGTTTTGTGACCTATTTGTTAAAAAAGTAATGGAAGAACACCTTATCCATCAACAATATGTGAATGTCTAATGGTATAATGGATAGGCCGAGTAACCTATGGCTTGTCCAACTTTATTCATTCACATTCTGTATGTAAGCCCTTATTAGTTAAAATTATTGTATGCTGGCTATTATTTCACCCATGTTCATCTTTTCAATTCTTGTTAGAGCAATATGGAGTCTGGAAAAATATTATTTCATGGTAGAGTTCTTTGGTGGGTCAGATATTAATTAGAGAAGTAAAAAAATTCGTATTGAATTACCCTGTGCCACTTTGACCCACCTTTATTGTACTGTACACTGAGGTTGTCTTTTGAGACATGTTCAGTACTATATTTGCCACGCATTAGTGAACATTCAGTTGAAGAAAAGTTCTAGTGAGATATTAATACCTGTCTTTTTTTCTTCCTTTTTTTTTTTTTTCCTTACAAGGCAATCTATTAAAGGCATTACAGCACAAAGACACGTACCTAAATCTTTTTTACATTTGTGGCAATGACAGATATCTACACAGAGAAGAAACACAGAAAAGAAGATCTCCTTAAAGATAAGGGCACAGTATTTTCCACATCTTATTATGCCTCTTCCTTTGCTTTTATCCATCTTTCTCAGTATAGGAACTTTCACTGTAAGACAAAAACTGATTCTGGATATGAAACAGAAAACAGATTGTCAAATCCATTCAGGTGTCTCCTGCTATAAAAGAAAGGACAAAGTGATTAAGATATCCAGCTGCTGGGATGAAATTCAAACTATTTAGATCAACACAAAACTCTTCTCTCAGGAACAGCTTACAAAATTCAGATGTTTCTTGGACCTTATAAAATGTGGGTAGAAATGTAAGTACTACTTAGAAGAAAATTTCTGTCATTAGATTATTATGCAAAATATAAACAAGGGACCTTTAAAGGTTATCTAGTCCAACTCCCCTGCAATGAGCAGGGAAATCTTTAACTACATCTTGTTGCTCAGAGCCCCATCCAACCTGACCTTGAATGTTTCCAGGGATGGAACATCTACCACCTCTTGGGGCCACCAGTTCCAGTGTTTCACTACCCTCATTGTAAACGTTTTCTTCTTATATCCAGTCTGAATCTTTCCTCTTTCAGTTTAAAACCATTACCTGCACAACAAGCCCTGCTAAAAAGTTTGCCCTCACCTTTCCTATAAGCCCCATTTAAGTACTGAAAGGCTGCAGTAAGATCTCCCTGGAGCCTTCTTTTCTCCAGGCAGAACAACTCCAACTCTCTCAGCCTGTCGTCATAGAAGAGCTGTTACAGCCCTCTGATCATCTTCATGACTGTCCTCTGGGTTTGCTCCAACAGGTCCAAATCCTTCTTACGCTGGGGGCCCCAGAGCTGGACGCAATACTTCAGGTGGGGTTTCACCAGAGCAGAGTAGAGGGGTAGAATCACCTCCCTGGACCTGCTGATCACACTTCTTTTGATGCAACCCAGAATGTGGTTGGCTTTTTGGGCTGCCAGCACACATTGCCAGCTCATGTTGGGCTTCTCATCCACCAACACCTCCAAGCCCTTCTCCTCAGGGCTGCTCTCAATCCATTCTCTGCCCAGGCTGTATTTGTACTTGGGTTTGCCGCAACTCAGGTACAGGACCTTGCACTTGGCCTAGTTGAACTTCATGAGGTTCACATGGGCCCACTTCTTGAGCTTCTTCAGGTCCCTCTGGATGTTATCTCATCCCTCAGGCATCAGCCACACCACTCAGCTTGACATCGTCAGCAAACTTGCTGAGAGTGCACTCGATCCCACTACCTATGTCATTGATAAAGATATTAAGCAGTAGCTGTATCGGTTTGGATCCCTAAGGGATATCTTTTGTCACCAGTCTCCATCTGGACACTGAGTTGTTGACCACTACCCTCCAGCCAATTCCTCATCCACCAAACAGTCCACCCACCAAATCCATAGCTCTCCAATTTAGAGAGAAGGATGTTGAGGGGGACCGTGTCAAAGGCCTTACAGATAGATGACATCCGTAACTCTTCCTTCATCCACTGATGTAGTCACTCCATCATAGAAAGCCACAAGGTTGGTCAGACAGGACTTGCCCTTGGTGAAACTATGCTGGTTATCACGAATCACCTCCCTGTCCTCCACGTGCTTTGTATGTTCCATGATCTTCCCAGGCACAGAGGTGAAGCTGACAGGCTGGTAATTCCCAGGGTCCTCCTTTCTACCCTTTTTAAAAATGGGTGCAATGATTCCCTTTTTCCAGTCACCGAGGACCTCACCTGACTGCAATGACTTTTCAAATATGATGGAGAGTGGTTTTGCAACTACATCAGCCAATTCCCTCAGGACTCTGCGATGCATCTCATCAGGTCCTATGCACTTATGTACATTCAGGTTCCTTAGGTGGTCATGGTCCTGATCTTCTCTTACAGTGGGAGAGACTTTGCTCCCCCAGTCCCTGCCTTGTGGTCCATCCACTCAAGAGGTGTGGGGAGAAAGGTTGCCAGTGAAGACTGAGGCAAAAAGATTTTTGAGAACCTCAGCCTACTCCTCATCCATTGTTACCAGTTTGGCAGTCTTGCTCCTCAGAGGAAATACGCTTTCTTTGACCTTCCTTTTCTGGCTGAAATACTTGTAGAATCCCTTCTTACCATCCTTTGCATCCCTTGCCAAGTTCAGCTCTAGCTGCAGTTTGGCCTTCCTGACACCGTCCTTACACATCCAGGCAATGTCCCTATACTCTTCCCAGGATACCTGTCCCTGCTTCCACTGCCTGTGCATTTCCTTCCTGCCCTTTAGTTTGACCAGCAGGTCTGGACTCAGACACACTGGTCTCTAGCCTCCCATTCCTGATTTCTTACATCTGGTGATCAAGAGCTCTTGAGATCTATGGAAAGCATCCTTAAAGATCTGCCAGCTCTGTTCTGCTCCCTTGTCCCTGAGGGCAGTTTCCTGGGGGAAATAGGGGGTCCTATTGACTAACTCCTTGAAGAGCTGGAATTTTACTTTCCTAAAATTCAGGGTCCTGACTTTACTCTTCACCTGACCCATATCTTTCAAGACTGCAAACTTCACCAGTGCATGACCAGTGCAGCCCAGGCTGCCTCCAATCTTGATATCACTGATGACCTTCTCCAGCCGTGTTCTCAGATAAAAACATCTGATAAATGCTGATGAACAACTAACCTCAAACAAACAAACAAACAAACAAAAGCATATAGTCTTTCAAATTCTTTGGGGTTTTTTTTTGCTTGTTTATTTGTTTTTTAAAGCTATGGATTAATTATTTTAGGTTTGGGTGGCTTTTTTCTTCAGAATTTATAATTATCTGCCAAGCCATGCACTAAATTTCCTCATCTCTGGAATAGTAAACTCAGAAATATATATACACATATTATTTATGATGTTAAAGAAGGGTTTCTTAATGGGAAATGAAATAATTTCAGTGAAGAGTGTAAATAAATCAAGCTATTACCTATGTTTAGTTCACATTTAAAATAAGAAAGCAAATGAAATGATACTAAGACCATCTAACCAAAAATACCTTGGCAATTGTCGTGGTTTAGGCCAA
The DNA here is from genome assembly GCA_002844005.1 of Limosa lapponica baueri. Lineage (NCBI taxonomy): Eukaryota > Metazoa > Chordata > Aves > Charadriiformes > Scolopacidae > Limosa > Limosa lapponica. The sequence goes on along the minus strand of KZ505945.1, from coordinate 102,220 downwards.
ATTGGCCTACAGATGTGCAGACAGATGCTCTCCCCACACCTTCTTCAGTGCAGGAGAAAAGGAGAGATAATGAGATTTGCCAGTTTAGAATGAACTAAACTACTGTGATGAAATATTAATATTAACATTAAAAAGGAAATAAGGAAATAAATACAGTGTGTACAAAACTGTATCAAGCTCCCAGGGTGATGTCACTGGCAGGCACTGGGGAAGTCCCAGAGTGGACTCAGCAATGGATGGGAACTGGATTCCAGCTCTAGAGTCAGGAATACATGGGTTAGCATCAAAAGCAGATGAACAGACAGGGTCCTTCTTGGATGCTGGCCATTGAAGAAAGAGAGCTGACCCTTTGATCCTTCAGCTTTATACTGAGCATGATGCAGATGGGTTGGAATACCCTTGTTGGTCAGTTTTGGGTCACCTGTCCTGTCTGCTCCTCCCCACAGGTGGGACCCTTCTATGGGGCAAATAACAAATTTACCTGATCTTGGTTGTTACAGCAATAAGTATAAGCAAGAACCTCTCTGCATACCGTTCCTTGGCATGAAGCACAAACATTGGTCTTATCACTCTGAGAACGAGCAGTTTTCTCCACAATACGCTGTTAATTTCAGAGAGTTAGAAGAGGCCCATCTCAAAGAGTAAAATTACTGAACAGAAAGTTGGTTCTGTTTTACCTCAAACCAGGACAGCAGTTAAAATACAAGTATTTTATTTATAGAGTTATAGAAGTTACTGAAGCAATAATATTGCTGTAAATATATTGATAACTCTAAAGAGTTGTAGGAACATGTATTTTAGGTAAGGAGTAATAAAAACTAGTTGAGGGTAAAGCCTTAAGTTTGGTTGTTAAGACCTCATACAAATAAGAAACTTGTTCACCTAGAATTTTATTTAGGTGTATTTCTGGATTTTTTCTCAAAATCGTAAATCTTCCTCTGTTACCTTTTGTCTACATCTTTCAAAATACCCAGCTGCAGAAAGAAAACCCCACACAATAAAAGCACTCTATGTCAGGTTAACCTTCAAATTCCCTACCTTTACCTGTTTCTTTCCCATTGTATTATAACATTCATCTGGATGTGGAAACAACTCTTCAAGTCTAAGCAGTTCTTATCTATCTCCCAAGGCACGCACAAATTCCACACACATTCAGAAATTAGGTGCTGTTTTAAGCACCTTTGAAACAGGCTGTAAAACATTAATCGTGTTGAAGCTATCTATGCCATATCAATTCAAGATTTGAGGGATATCAAGAGAACTTCAAAGAGCACCACAGCTCCAAAGCTTTAACCTCAAACCACAGAAGCATTGATTTAGAAGAAAACCCACCCACTCATCTCATAAGACACAGAAGACAAGGAACTTGGAGATGTTACTAAGCTTTTTATAGCCACAATTCCATGACAAGTACATATTCTTGTATGGAACTGGAAGTAGCAGGAAACTGGGAGGCGGACAAGATTCACTGACTGTTGGCTTAGGCATTTTTGTTAAGTGAAACCTACCTTTAGGGTAGATGTGAGGAGAGGACAAAGAAAAGAGAAGGGAAAGGGAAAGAAGAAAGAGAAAAAAAAAAGAGGAAAGAGGAAAGAGAGAGGGAGGAGAGACAGAGGTGGGAAAGAGACTGTGAAACTCACCAGAGAATGCCTTTGTAACTGACAGCAGGCTGAATGCAAAAGGAGTTTTCTGCCTTGCCAGAGAAACAGTAGCTCATTTGTTCTGCTAGGGGCAGTGGTTTGTTCTTGTTGGGTACTTTTTAACAATAAATTGGTTTGATCATTTGTATTGGATTTGAATGGCAAGGTTTTGGTAGCAGGGGGGTACAGGGGTAGTGTTATGGTTTGAGAAAACCCATAACAATCTATTGTCATTTAGACAATTATTCTATCACCCAGTGACCCCTCCCCACCCAGAAAGGGGAATCGGGGAACACAAAGAAATACAAGGGTTGAAATATAAATAGATATAATAGATTAAGACTAAATAATTAACAATAATAATAAAGAAACAGTATTAATCCCGATACTGATATGAGATATACAAGAGTTATACTCAGCAATTCTGTCAGTAGGAAGCTGTTCACTCCGAACAGGGGACAGCAAATGTCGAACACTGTGAGCACAATGGCTTCAGGAGGAAGGGAAGGCCTCAGGGTTCCGGCACCGGGGCAAGGAGTTGTCTGGACCGCCGCCATCAAGGGAGAGAGAGCTACGCAGCAAACTTTTCTAATTTATATTGAATGTGACGTTCATGGTATGAAATAATGCTGTTG
>KZ505945.1:65983-99935 GCA_002844005.1 Limosa lapponica baueri | reverse complement strand
CATCAAGGGAGAGAGAGCTACGCAGCAAACTTTTCTAATTTATATTGAATGTGACGTTCATGGTATGAAATAATGCTGTTGGCCAGCCTGGGTCAAATGCCCAGGCCTTGCTCCTCCTTGCCCTGCACCTGGCAAGGCTCAAAAACACTAAGACCTTGAATCCCACAGAGCCTCTCTGGCTATAAAGTAAAAATTTTCACAAACTCAGACACTAGAGTCTTCTAAAAGTGCAATTTTCCCCAGCATTAGAAGAAAAGTTAGTCCTGTGTCTCTCAACCCAGGACAGGTGGCTTCCATGAGAAGACACCACAAGCTTCCCCTATGTCCCATAGAGCCTGTGCCAGCTGGCTCCAAGATGGTCCCACTGCTGGCCAAGGCTGAGCTTATCAGTGACAGTGATAGCGCCTCTGTGATAACATATTTAAGAAGGGGTAAAAATTGCTGCACAACAACAACCGGAAAAGAAGAGTGAGAAAATGTGGAAGAAACAACCATGTAGACACCGAAGTCAGTGAAGAAGAAAGGGGAGAAGGTGCTGCAGGTGCCAGGGCAGTGATTCGCCTGCAGCCTGTTGTGAAGACCATGGTGAGACAGATTGTCCCCCTGCAGCCCATGGAGGTCCACGGTGGGGCAGATATCCACCTGCAGCCCATGGAGGACCCCATGTTGGAGCAGGTGGATGCACCAAAAGGAGGCTGTGACCTCGTGGGAAGCCTGCCCTGGAGCAGGTTCCTGGAAAGACCTGTGACCCTGAAGAGAGAAGCTCATGCTGGAGCAGGGTTTCTGGCAGGACTTGTGACCCCATGGGGAAACCATGCTGGAGCAGTCTGTCCCTGTAGGACTGCACCTCATGGAAGGGACCCATGCTAGAACAGTTCATGAAGAACTGCAGCCTGTGGGAAGGCCCCACATTGGAGAAGTTCATGAAGGCTTGTCTCCCATGGGTGGGACCCCAATCTGGATTAGGGGAAGAGAGAGAGGAAAAAAGAGTGGCAAAGACAACATGCAGAAATGACAGCAACCCTCATACCCCCAGCCCCCTGTGCTGCTCATGGGGAGGAGACAGAGAAATCAGGAGTGAAGTTGAGCCTGAGAAGAAGGGAGGGGTGAGAGAAAGGTTTTTTAAGATTTGGTTTTATTTATCGTTATCCTACTCTTGATTTGATTGGTAATAAACTAATTTCCCCAAGTCAAGTCAATTTTGCCTGTGATGTTGCTTGCTGAGTGATTTCTTTGTCCTTATCTTGTCCCATGACCTTTTGTTATATTTTCTCCCCCCTGTCCTGTTGAAGAAGGGGAGTGACAGGGCAGCTTGGTGGGCACCTGACATCTAGCTGGCGTCAACACACGATATCATTCATGTCAGTTTTTCTTACAGGTTATAGTGAGAGGATAGTGAAGAGGAAAAAAAGGATATACTCTGCAAAGAAATGAGACGCTTTGTAAGTAATGACAAGCATAACTTGTTTTATACTGCTGTCTACTTAATGAAGACTTACCAATAAACTCCTTCACCATAGGTTTCCTTCTATCAATGTGAGGGAATTTGAATCTATATCTAGTTTCCCAATTAGCCACTGAATTATAGGATTTTTTAATTTCTCAGGTTAAACACATGATTAAAACCACAATGTGTTTGGGAGGGGTCATACAACTAATGTAAAAAAACAGTCGCAGATTGCCTATACCCCTACCAAGCCAGAAAAGAAGGTTAAAAAAATATTTCAGACAAATCTGTTTATCGTAGCAAGGCCAGGAACCTTAGAAAAGCACTTGAGAACATCATAATCAAAAAGGTCTGGACCTGGAAAGGCTCATACATTTTTTTAAAAAATGAATATTTTTGTTTATCTCATCAAAATGAGGAGTTAGTTGGATATGTTGGGGATTCTTATGGTACTCCTTGACATGAATTAAAAACGCATTTGTGCTAAAATATTTAAAAATAAATAAATTAATGAACAATGTATTGAACAGTCCTACCACCAGAAGCGGCCCCACCAGGAAACTAAAATTACGTGTTATGATTTGATTCCCTGTATGCACTTGCACCAGCACCAATCCTGGAAGCTTTGGCACTAGCACCTCAGTTTGGCCTTGGATCTATCCCCCAGCCCAGATCTGCTTCCCAAATGTAGCCTGAGCGCTCCCCATTCCAGGATTGCTACAAGACTCTTCTGTGTCTGTTTCTTATCTCATCACCAGGGGAAACTTCACTCCCCTACACTCCCTGGAAGTCATTCTGTCTCTGACATTCCTGCTGCCACCCTGTTTAATCCCCTTGGCAGTTGAGCCTTCTTGCCCTCCATATCAGATCATTTGTTGGTCACAGATTACTACTACGGAGCAGTTACCAGCTGAACTTCCCCTTCAGAAATTTGGAGAAGGACTATGCAAAAGGCTATTCAAGAAACAAAAGAAAAAAAACTTTGAAAGAAAAAGTCCTGGTTTGAGGTAAAACAGAACTAATTTTCTGTTCAGTAATTTTACTCTTTGAGATGGGCCTCTTCTAACCAACTAAACTCTGAAATTAACAGCATATTGTTCAGAAACTGTTCACTCTCACAGTGATAAGACCTGATTCTACCAAGGAATGGTATGCAGAGAGGCCCTTGCTTATACTTATTGCTATAACAGCCAAGGTCAGGTAAATTTGTTATTTGCCCCGTTGGAGGGTCGGAAGCGGAAAAGCGTAGATGGGTCACACCTGTAGGGAGGACCGGACAGGACAGGTGACCCAAAACCGACCAACTGGGGTATTCCAGCCCATCTGCATCATGCTCAGTATAAAAGCTGAGGGATCAAAGGGTCAACTCTCTTCCTTCAGTGGCCGATGTCTGAGGAGGACCCTGTCTGGTTCATCTGCCTTTGATCCTGATCCGAGCATTCCTGACTCCAGATCCAGAATCCAGCTCCTGTCCGTCACCGAGTCCAGTCTGGGACTTTCCCCTGTGTCTGCTGGTGATGCAATGATCATCCTTGGAGCTTGATACGGTTTTGTATATACTGTATACATTTTTTCCTTTTTTTCTTTTCTTATTATTTTTTATTATTTCATTATTTATTAATATTTTCATTAAAGTAGTTTAGTTTTTTCTAAACTCATAAATCTCTTTTATCTCTTCCTCTCCTCTCTTTTCTTTAGAGGGGGGAGGGAGGGGTCATCTGTCATTCCGATTGGTCAATCAGGTCCAAACCCCGACAGAAAGAATAGCAAATCAGACATCAGTTAAAATCATAACCACCTCAGAAGTGATGCAGTTCTTTGTATTACAAGAATAAAATAACTTTTAACATGCTATTTGAAGTGCTACTTCTTTTCAACGTGGTACTTAAAAAAAAAAAAGTGAGATTTGAAATAAAAATAATAAAAATATCTATATTTGAGTGTAGTTATTCAAACTAACAGCTGCAAAACCATGTGGGAAAATGCTGTCATGAGCTAACTCTTTCCATGTTGCCCCTGACTGCCTGTTTTTCACTAGAAATTTGGTATCATTTGTTATAATTTATTTTTTTTCTGAACTAATGTCAAAAGATAATCACTAAATCTAACATTTCAGAAAAGAAGCTAGTCTCTTGAAATACTATAGATGAATTATGTTTAATTTATAGCCCAGGTACAAAGCAGTATATTCCTCTATATTTCCCCAGACACACATTTTGTCATTGTTATTTCTTTTTTTAACATTCCATCCAGAGACCAGATTTTCAATACCTACTAAATTCTTCTAAGGAAGTTGCTGCAAAATGAGTTATATTTGGTTCTTCATTTAAGTTAGTAAATAGAAGGTTGGCTTCCTGAAAATCTAACTTTTACTTTAATATATTTCAGGGGAAAAAAAAAAAAAAAAAAACAAGAAAAAATAGTGTTCCACAACCTTGAGTTGCTGGTTTAAAAAAGGATATATTTATGTCTGTTTTTGAAAAGCCTCATACTGCGATGTTGGAAAAAGTACTGTGGACCTCTTGAAAGCCAGCATACATCTGAAATTACTGTAGGTCAATAGCACCATTTGGATCCCATCAAGATTAAGCTATAGAGATTTTAAATACTGGCATTTTTTCATCAATATTTTAATGGTCAGACACTGCTGATGCATTTTGATGCTAGAGGGTGAAAAAGTCTATTTTGAAATACTAGCCATGTCATGTTGAAAAGCCTTCTCCAGGACCTTATGCATGTTCAGACAGTAGGGGACTCTTCAACAAGAGATGTGTTGAATTAAGCCTGGTTAACTCAGATGAAAGAACTGCTCTCTTGAACAGGATGAACACAATTTGTGCTACCAGATTTGCCTCATATACTCCAGAACTCCACTGATTTAAAGAGGATGCTAAATTAAAGCAATGTCACAGCAGCAGGGAGAGGATTCCAACAAAGATAGCATTAAAATTAACTTTTTCTTATAGCAAAAGGTGTTGCATAAGAGACTGAGGGGGCAGGGGAAGATGAGGGTGAGGCTGTGTTTAGTTCCACAACATAAGCAATATCTCTGAAACTTATGCAGATAATAATAATGTTGCAGTGAAGTTATTTTTAATTAAATACCTAATTTTGTGAGAGCAAGGATACCTTCCTTTTGTCTCAGTAAAAAATGAACAACTTCTCCTTTCTTATGTGAGCTTCCCTGAATGTGTGTCTTTAAATACTAAGCTCAAAAGAATTCTGTGGGAAGCTTCCATGGAAGACGAAGGAGATAGCGAGTGCTGGGAGTTTTTCCAGAATGATCTCCTGGAAGCACAAAAACAGTTCATGCCATTTAAAGGTAAGGGAAGTAGGTGGAGCAAGAGGCCTCCTGGGCTTAACTACGAGCTTCTGAGTCTACTCAAAACCAAAAGAGAAGTGTACCAGAGATGGAAAAACAAATACCCATTGAGAACTACAAGGGCACTTCCAGGGTGTGCAGAGGTGCAGTTAGAAAAGCAAAAGCTCAACTTGAATTGAAATTGGCCAGAGATGTCAAAAAGTACAGGAAGGTGTTCTTCAGGTACATAAACAAAAATCAGAAACAAAAGGAAAATATTGGCCCACTGTTAAACAGGAAAGGTGAATTAGCCACCAAACAGCACAAGAGGTTCTCAACACTTCCTTCACCTCTGTCATTACCAACACTGTTGGGCCCCAAGTCTTGGGAACAAAAATCCAGGTTGGTGCAAACACACACACATCGTCACTGAAGGAAGAGTTTGTATGCGAACTATTACAGGCTTGACCCCTACAAATCAATGGGTCCTGATGTTATCCACTCAAGGGTGTTAAGAATACTAGCTGACATTGTTGCAAGGCCATTCTCCATAATCTTTGACAAATTGTGGAGACTGGGGAACATACCATAAGATTGGAAGACGGCTAACGTCACTCTTATCTACAAGAAGGACTTAAAGGAGAATCCAGGAAATTATAGACCCATCAGTCCTATTTCAGTCTCTGGGAAAGTTATGGAATGAATCCTCCTGGAGGCTATCACAAGTCAAATGAAGCACATGATTAGGAAAACCCAGCATGGATTCGCCGAGGACAAATTGTGCTTGACAAATCTGATTGCCTTCTATGACAAAGGTAATCTATGACAAACCTATTAGGCATATAACCTGCTTGGTTGATGTGGGGTGAGCAGTAGAAATTATCTACCTAGATTTTTTAAGGTTTTTGACACAATTCCCCACAGCTTTCTCCTACAGAAACTGAAACATTACAGTCTAGACAAGTGGTCTGTGCGGTGGCTTGGGAACTGACTGACAGGCTGCACTCAGAAGGTGGTGGTAAATACCTCCTTTTCAAGCTGGCAACTTGTCACAAGTGGGGTTGCTCATGGATTGATATTGGGCCCAACGCTGTTTAATATCTTCATAAGTGATATGAATTATGGGATCATCAGTTTTCTGATGATACCAAACTGAGTGGGGAAGTGAACACTGGAAGGGAGAGTCACCCTGCAGGAAGATTTGGATAGGTTGGAAGAGTAGGCTAACAAGAACCTTATGAAGTTCAACAAGGACAAGTGTAAGGTCTTGCACCTTGGGAAAACGTAATCCAGGAATGCAGCACAGGCTGGGATCTACCCGGCTGGGGAGAAGCACCATGGAAAGGGACCTGGAAGTCCTGGTGGACAGCAAGTTCAGTATGAGTGAACAGTGTGCTGCTGTGGCAAAGCAAGCCAACAGGATGCTGGGTTGCCCACTCTGTACTCGTAGCTTGTCAGGCCACACCCCGAATCCTATGTTCAGTTTTGGTCCCCACTATATAAAAAGGTATGCACAAGCTGGAGATGGTCCAGGGAAGATGATCAAAGCAGTGGGAAGCCTGCCATATGAGGAAAGGTTGAGACAATTGGGTTTGTTCAGTCTTGAGAAAAAAAGGCTTAGAGCAGATCTTATCATCATGTTCCAGTATTTAAAGGGTGGCTACAAAGAAGGTGGAGACTCCCTTTTTACAAGGAGTCACATAGAAAAGATAAGGCGTAATGAGTACAAGTTGCTTCTAGGGACATTCTGATTGGACACAAAAGGAAAATTTGTCACAGTGAGAACAATCTGCCGTTGGAATAATCTCCCTAGGGAAGTGGTGGATTCCTCAACATTGGACATCTTTAAGATTCAACTAGCCAGAGTGCTGGGTCATCTTGTCTAGACTGTGCTTTTGCCGAGAAAGTTTGGACCAGCTGATCCTTGAGGTCCCTTCCAACCTGATCCTCTATGATTCTAGGAAATGAGCAGTTTCTAAATAGTCTGCTTTCCTGGACTAGGAAGAGAGAAAGGGCTTGACAGAATTTTACTTGGCCTACCAACCTTTGAAATCTCTTTAAACCTAAGTGCATTAAGAAAGGGAAAGACAGAGAGCAACAACTTCCCATTGTGAAAGAAAGAAACAAAAAACCACTTTTGAATCAAATATTTGCTCAGTATTCATAATTCCACAAAATTTGGAAATAGGGAAGATTTAATCTGTACAGATGCAATTTATAAAAAGGAGAGATCTATCAGGTGTTGGAAAAAATATTACTCTCCTCTTCTGTGATGAAATAATTTCACATGGATTAATTACCAAGGAACAGTTTCCAAAACATGATTTAGATAGCTAAACTGAAATTTGAGATTATTATAGATGTCAATTTAAAATTGTAATTTCTAATGTTTCTATTCAGAATTGTCTTTACATGAGCACACAAATTCTTTAAGTGCCAGTAAACTCCACCTGGCTTGTTTTACTGAAAATATGGAGGTAACCATGAGGACAGACTATCTGAAAGATTAACTACCTGTTCTAAATATTTTAATAAATTACATTATATAGAAAGATGTATACCACTACCTCAGAATATTAATTTTTTTTTTAAGAGAGAAAACAAGCAGTGAGAATGTATTGAGAAAAGTAATGGAAATTGGCAACATTATAACCTATGTGCAGCTCTTGGCATCACTAGAAATCTTCTATATTTCACCGAAGATATTTATTTTCTGGAGGAAAAAATGTTTGACATGGAAAAAAAAGATCACATCTAAACCTTACAATGGTCTACGATACTGCTGTATCCACAAAGAGCTGGCACAGTGTGCAGAGGAATTCAGTTGTTGCCATAGTAACAATGGATAGGAAAAATTAGGAAGAGCCAGAAAGAAAACTTAAAAATCTGAACTCTTCTCTTAGAGCTCAAAATAGTGATTAATTTTTTGTGGAGTGAGTAAAAATGCATTAATAAATCTCCTCTTTAAATTCCCAGCCCATTTATTTGTTACAAGAATAAACTTTCACTTAAAAAAGCCATGCCCCAAGGGAGCTGACAATTTGCAAGCTTCACAACCTGTATATTTGCACTACATTTAAATAATCTATACATATAAGCTTCCTAATTCAAGGATCTATGCATCAATATCACTATGATTTTCTGCTAATAAATAAAACCTAACAGTTAATAAATAATTTTAAAGCCGTTTCAATCACAGCAGTAGGAAGTCTAAAAAAATAAAAAACTTGTATCTCAAGGTAACAAATAAAAAAACTTCACGGGACTGACAACTTCTGATTAACGTTTTAGACAATTGATCAAATTCTTCAGAAATAATGTATATGTGAATTATGCTCGTTAGTAGAAAAAGTTAAAAAATTAGATCTGTTGAGATAGGTTGATAACAGAAAATAAACTGATAGCCTTTGGAATTTTCTCATTGTTTTTAAATTTTTTTTGAGCCTTTCTGAACTTTGTACAGAGGTTTTAGAATTAAAATTGTACTGCTCACTTTTAAAATGAACTTATGCTCCTAAACAAATCAAAATTTCTGCAACATAAACCTTTTTTTAAACTTTGGAGTTATAAAGGGATCTATAGCAGACAGCTTAAAGGTTTGGTGGGAAGAATGATGTACACAATGAACTCTTCCTTTGCTTTCGATGTTGTTGATAAATTTAAAAGCGCACCACTATTTGTTATATTAAGATAATACTGTATTTCACCAAATATAGTGCCAGAAGTGGTTTGAGCTATTTTTATTAAAGCAAGTCTGTGTTTACTGCATAACACACTATTTTTAATGCTTTAGTTTCATATAAGTCTTAGTATCTGAAACCTTTTTATACAAATAATATATTTACTCAGTCTTTACAAAATATGCATTCATTAGGAAGAAACATTTCATATTCCCTGGAGATTCTTCAATAAGAAATGTCTTTGATTTGTTGTTGAAGTTCTCAAATTAAAATGTGTAAGAATCACTCAAAACTTAAAATCGCTCTTATTCCCTAGATTAGAAGTATAATTTGGGTTGTGCATGACTACATTTAACTGTTTTCAAGACACTGTAAGAATGTTGTTATTTCTTTCTTTCTTTTGGGAATTAGAGAAAGGTTTTATGACAACAAACAGACATTAAAACTTCAGAGAGTTTTTATAGAAATATCTCTCACATAGACATGAGTGGTAATATACTCCAGTGCTAACACTTCTGCCTGTATGTGAAGATAAAGAATTTCTTACATTCTGTATAATATAAAAATCCTTATTATTTAATACTTTATGGTAGTTATAAATATGTTAAATCCTTCAGCAGAAACATGGGAATACTTTAAAAATGGACTCGATGAACAATAGAGGATGAGAAAGAAGGAAAAGATAAGAAGGACACAGACTGTATAAATAAGATTAACTATTGTTTAGTGTGAATATTATGCACAACGGTGTGGAGGATTAAAAAACCCTTGCAGAGCAGAAATTCCACACTGCACCTCTGCTGAAAATGTAGATAAAGTTTAAATAATGATGAATCGGGCTGAGGTTAGCCTCGTGCTCTGGAGGATATGTCACTCACTTGATCTGTCCCTAGGCCTACATACAATAGTCCTGTGACCAGATACAAAACTGCTAAACAGCTGAGCTTTTTGTATTATCTTTTCCTTATGGGAAAGATTTAAAAAAAAAAAAAAAAAAAGGATGGTGACCAATGCACATTTAAGGAAACACAAAAAGAAGATCAGACAGGTAAAATGACTAGATAAAAGAAAAAATAGGTCAAAAGGGTTCATGAATAAGGCATAAGGCAGGGGGAAAATTCCCTGAAGTAGAGATAGTACAAGGTGATGGTAGCAGTGATTGGTGATCTGTCCTTACCTAAGATGCCTAAAATGTGAGAATGGTGAATGCGTCTTACGCAAGTGAGACTATACAGCAGTCAGTATATACAAGTCTTGTGTTGGTAGGGGCAGAGCAGGTCTCCCTCAGGGGGCTGGAGCATCCTTCACTGGTTAGAACCAGCTGGAACTGGTTGGAGCTGGTTAGAGCTCATTTCTCCTCCCCATGCTCCCACAACCGTTGCTCCAATGGGGTGGGGGTGACAACAGCCTTTTGTGTCATTGGGATGGGGGGGCATTTGCCACCTCCCCTGTGGGGCCCCCAGATTGAGCTGGTAGGGGAGGCAGGGAAGAAAACATAAAAACATACCTGGGTGGACCCAAAGATGAAGGAGGGAAGAAACTCCCACCATGAACATCATTGTCCACCGAGTGAGAGACCCGAGACAGTGGTGACCCTTAAACAAACTCCCTTTTCCCAGGGGAAGGTAGACACTGTGGCCCATGGAGCCTGAACAAACTCCAGAGTAAAAGAGTGGACACCAGGAGATCTTTCTATAACAATAACGGTATTATCAGTGAGACTCTATTGTAATAGCACAATAGTTTGGACTATGAAAGTTTATTACTGTTATAGCTGGACTAATAATGACTGTATAATGTATTTGCACTAGATTTTTGATTTTTATTGAACTAATAATAATTCTTAGGTTTGTGCATGTGATGTCTTCCTTTCTGCCCATAACAGAATTTTGAGTGTGATAGTGACTCTCAAATACAGATTAGTGAATAAATACAACAAATGAAAATAAAAGTTAAAGTACTCTGGGTGTTACATCTGACAGGCCTCCTTACAAAATGATAATGGATCCATTTCTATTGTTAATTTGAGGTTTCATCAGCCGGATATAACCTTCAAACTTTTGTCTTGGGATGGAAATACATATTTGTATATCTGTATGCATGTGTGTGGCTGAATAATTTATACATGGTTTGCTTTATGTATCCATGTCTCTCTTTTTCCTTAAGCGCTTCTGCAACAGTTAAAGGTATTCAAACATAACATGGCTAGAAAACAGGTATGGCTCTGAAAATGAAGGAAACAGATTTGAAAGACAGAAGATTCTAAAGAAGTCTAAAAGTGTCTTCCTAGTCAACAGTATAACACACATGCTAGAGATAAAGAACCTCTTTTATTCTATGGATCAGGTAGATAAGGAAAAAAATACAGAAAACTAAAGGGGGTACTTTCTTTTTTATTATTATTTTAATGAACTTATTAAAAAAACTAAGAAACAAGACAATATCTAAACAGACCAATTTACTATCTCCCTTTGCAGAAGGAGATAATCTTTTGTTAACCATTTATAAAAATTTGATCCAAGGTTATATAATGTTTGGGGAAGGATTCAGCTTGCTCAAAATTCAAGGACAGGATTCAGTACAACATTAATGTCATAAAATGTGGGTGTCTATCCGACTGATAGATCCCAAGGACATTTCTGCTATGTTTGAAATAGCTTTTTACACAAGAATTTTTAGTCATCTTTTACCATCTGCCTCTTTTCCCCCACAAAGGATGTTGTGCTTACATTCACTTTAAACATTAGGTCCACAGAATCACAGAATGGTTGAGCCTGGAAAGGAAATCTTGAAATCACTCAGTCCAAGCCCCCTGCTCAAGCAGGGTCATCTACAGAAGGTTACCCAGGACTGTGTCCAGTTGGGTATTGAGTATCTCCAAGGACTGAGACTCCACTGTTTCTCTAGGCAACCCATTCTTGTGTCTGACCACACTCACAGTAAGAAAGTCTTTCTTGTGTTCAGATGGAATTTGGAGTGTTTTGATTTGTGCCTCTTGCCTCTTGTCCTGTCACAGCACACTACTGAGAAGAGTCTGGCTCCCTTATCTTTTTTGCCTCCCATCAGGCATTTATACACATTTCTAAGATCACTCTGAGCCTTCTCTTCTCCAGGCTGAAGAGAGAGTCTTTACAGATGAAGCCAAAAAGATTCACAGATTGACAGTCCAGCAGGAAACCATTAAAGGAAGAGAGGTGCTGTCTTCATTTGAACTGGTAATCAATTTATGCTTTGATACAGATGAATGAAAGACTCCAGCTCTCCAGAGAGCATCTGCTCACTGTAAATGTGGCTCTCAATATATCTTTTACTGATAAGGGTTTGGAGAGCTTTTCTTAAGGAAGGGCAGATGAACTCTCACAGCTATAGAAAAAGATCAAATGTGTATTTTTAAATTGCCTTAAATTAGCATATACAAACATTGCTCTTTTCCAAAATACCTGAATTGTAGAATATTTTGGGGTTTTTATTAAATAACTGTTGTGTATTTATTTTATTAATCCTTGGAATATGATTGTTATCTATTACAGGTACAGATTTGATCCATTTCTTTACAAGCAGAGGCTTGATGAAGTCAGTTAATACTACTAGTCAATGAATTACTTCTAATTGTAAATAAAGACAGTAGAATTATGTCCTTAATGACTTAAAAAAACTTGAAGACTCATAATTAATTAAAAAGATCAGTATCATGTTCATAAAAGGTTCATTTACTCATCTGTTTATGGACTCTGAACTGATTGATGGGCTATAGCAGACAATTATATACCACTCTTTCATAAACTGACCAAAATCAGGCTTTAAGTTGAGCTTTTTTTGTTCCATGTCCTTACAGAAAAGGCTGTTCCAAAGTTTCACTGATCTGATAGACAGAAAACATAAATTTATTTCCAAATTTATTCCAAATTTATTAATTTACCAGCTTATAGACAGTTCTTCTTTTGCCAGTCCTCTCCTTTATCCCTAGTCTTACCCTGCTGTTTAGATTGCCTATGGAGAACTTGTTGGCGTATAGTTTCTTACAGAGCATCTTCTTTGCGTAAGAAATACTCTTTGTCTGTACAGATTCAATTTAAATTCCTTTTTTCTTGAACACCAGATTCAAGAACTGAACATGATATTCCATTTGAAGTCCCATCAGTGGCATTAACACTTCCCTAAATCTACTGTAATGCATCTTCTAATGCATTTGGGTGGTGCCTTTGCTTTTCATATCAGGAACTGTATCATACTCTTGATTCTGTGCCTAAGATACTGCTAAATCTTTCCTCTCAAATGGTGGCCATTTTTATTGCAGAAATTGTCATGATTTGATCTTAAATGCTACAACATCTTAATTTATTTTACTAAGTTTCTATCAATTCAAAATATGAAGTTTTCCATGGGTCTTCCGCTGGGACTACCCAGACTTTTTCTGTTGTGACAGTACTTGGAGAGTTTATATTACTGGCAAGACTACAGCATTCACTCCTCTGTTCATTGGTCTTTACAAATATTTTACGATGTCAAATTTTTTTTGGTTTATATTAACAACTTATGAAAGCAGACTTAGGTCTTTTATATCATAGGTTTCTTGCTGACAGGCTGCTGTAAATGCAGGTATCTTCAATAGAGCTAGCTAGCATACACATGAAAGCTCAGCCTATTCCCCTCTGAGGACAAAAGAGTCCTGCAGAATTCACTAAGTCTGAGAATAAGCTCTTGTTCAGTTTGGTCTCTGAGGTTTCTTCAGCCTTTTAGGTAGGCTTAGTGTTTGTTTCTTCACTATTTTGCTAGTATCTTTCTTGAAGCATAATATATAAATCAGAATCCATCATTCCGATGCATCATTCCTCTCTAACAGACAAAGATAATTTTATATATGCTGTAGAACAGAGGAGAAAGACATGAATTCTGTTATTTAGCTGTTGTCAACTTCATGATTTTATAAATGAGGCCTGAACTGTATCTACCTAGCTCTAACTGACTAGATCAGGCAAGGGAAAGAAAAAAAAAGGAGCAGAGATTTGCTGTGAAATTTCGATCCTTGTAGCACATTTGAGGTGAAAGATAGGAGGTGATAGTAAGGTTATTTATGGTTAGATATGAGGAAAGGCCAAGAGATTGGCCAAGGTAACTAGCAAGTCTTTTGGCAGCTTATGCTGACATTCTAGAAAGTTAAAAAACAACAAATCATGAAATAATTATCCCTTGAGGGGGAACTCTCTACAGGGAGCTCTGACTCCATGTAGTTGTTTGAAGCCAAGGTAGAGCAACTGTGACTAGGGACCAGGCTGCTAACCAGTGGATGTCAACCAGATTGTTGTCCTGTCCTGTTAAGATCCTTCTGAACAGCAGCCTTATCCTCAAATGTGTCAACCACTTGCCCCAATTTGGTGTTATCCATGAACTTGCAGAGGGTGCCTTCCATCCCATTGTCCAGATTGATAATAAAGAGTTAAATAGTACTGGCCCTAGTAATAATCCTTGAGGGACTGTACTGTAATCAGCTACCAGTAACAAGCCACCAGTCAGGCTTTGTGCCATTGGTCACAACTCTTTGGCCTTGATGGGTCCAGTCAGTTTTCATTTCTCATCTTACTGAACACTTATCCACTATTCCCCCGATTTGGTTATAAAGTTATTACAGGAAACTCTTTCAAAGGCCTTAATTGCAGCCCCCACTGCTCTCCCCTCATCCACAAGGTAAGTCATCTCATCATAGAAGTCAATCAAGTTGTTCAATTATGATTTACACATCGTAAACTTCTCCTGGGTATTCCCAACCATTTTGTTGTTCCTCGCATGCTTTGAAACAGCTTCCAGGTGGTTTTGCTCTGAATTCAGACTGTATTGATAAACATCTCAAAACAATTCCATGCTGGTACTAGATGTATCTAAATATATAAATTTGAAAAAAGTAGCCAAACCTACTCAAAGATAAAGATTTAACCCACTATTTTTCTGAAAGAGACTGAAGAGAGAGAAAGAGTCGCACAGGTTGTGTCAAGTGATGCTGAAGTTCAGAGTAAGATAGATTACAGTTGGCCACATTTTCAGTAATATCCTAGGTAGAGGCTTCTTTACTCTTCTCTTTAGATTTCACACTGGGATCAGAAAATAAGTTATCACACTGTATTTCTTCAGTACACACAATGAATTCTGATTTTCATTTCCCAAACTTTATCCATTTGAATCTTGGGATTTGCTAAACTTCAAGATGTGTCACAATGCCAGATTTTTCTTGAAGACAGACAGTGAAAGAGGAGGATGAGTTGTGTCAGGACTATTTCATGTTATCAAAGTTCTTATTTAAGTCTCTCAACTGTAGGTTTTCAGATGTCTTTCAATAGATTGTTAAGTGATGTCTCATAGGAGTTACAGGACTTTTATTTTGTATTACCGGGAAGACAAGAGTGTGCTGCAATTCTTTATAAAGTGCTTATTACCATGTGTTTTCACAAATGTATTATATAAACATAACAGCACTTGGAGTGAAACAGGTAAGTGCTTAGTTGCTATGGAAGTTCGTTCCATAGTTCTCAACCATTCCCTCACCAATAAATATCAACGTGGATGGGATTTGAATCTTCGCTTAACAAACAGAAGATAGAATTAATCCATTACCTTGCATGCCTAGTCTTCTTAATTTAAAAGATTTGAAATGACTGAGTAACGGGTTTTTTTATTATCTTTTATAAAAGATTAATAACACTTCCATGATTCAGTGATATCATTGAAATATTACGTTGTTAAATTTTAAAATTTAAGCTATGTTTTGACATTTAGAAGATGCTTAAGGCTATTAATAATTTGCTGTAGTAAACAGAAAATATGCTGTGTTATGCTTTGCTGTGCATGTATAAAAGAGCTGTTTCGCTTGGTTTCTTTTGTGCTAACTGCAATTCTGAAGCTTTATTTTCCCTATTCAATACCTTGAAGGGCTAGAAGAGTTAACACACCCCACTGATCATGACTTAGATTAAGAATGGTTTACTTGTATGTGTATCAGTTACTATAATTAATCTTTAATTTAAGAATGTTGAAATTTCTGGAATTTTAGGGGCGCATTTATTCCATTGCTTTATATCACCTTAATTAAGATCAAAGTTCTCAAATACTGTTTGTGCAATTGTGATACAGACGTTAGACGAGTATTTGAATATTTGGTTAGTCAGTCTTTATAGCTTATGTATAATCAGGAGCTACATATTTAGTATTTTAGAAGATTATTACAGGATAAATGAAAACTTTTATTCTTTATTATTTTATTGAGGAAAAAGAATGTTAAGAAAGAACTGTGCTGTTCCTTAGACATTGCTGTCAGCAGGATAACCAAAGACCAAAATTTACAGTTTAATTTCTTTCAAAAAAAAACGTTAGCCAGCTTCACAAGACAGATTTCAGCTTTTGATCCTATGAAAAGCACTCTCTAATAAAACAAAATTACTTTTCGGACTATTGCTCAGAAGTTATATGAGAACTTATCTAGTAATGAACAACTATAGGCAAAGCAAAAGTTGTTTTTTTTTTTAATGAATCTATATCTGGAATGTCAAAGCCACAGCACTACATGTACTTCAGACTGAAGGATTGACTGAAGGCCTCTCTTCTGCATGGACTTAGGGAAGCAATATATCTTTATACTTAAAGATATTCAGGACTCTAAATCCAAATAATGTTACTGAACTAATACGGAAATTAATTAAAGCTGAGAACTGGTTTCTCAGCCATGTCACCTGAACAGAAGAGTAATTTTAGGCTATGAACCCCATTTCCTCAAGTACAGTCTTGAGATATGTTTCTGGACTTACACAGAAGATGATATTTCAGGCTCTAGTGCAGTCCTTTGGCTGATTTAGGGAATATCCGGTTTCTTGTGTGCTCCAGTCCAGGAGGCTTGCTCTCTATTAGCTAGTCTGGAAGGGATTTAGGCTCATGGTTTGGTTTTATCACTGGCCTGGGTATCAAACTGTAAAAGTGTACTTAGACTTACATTCCCTTGTTTGAATATTTATTGTGTTCAGCTACTGTAACTAGGAACTTCCTTTATACTGTTATTTCAATATTTTCCTTCTTGCCTACTTTTTTTCCAAATCTATGAACTGTACCTCTTGCCTTCACAGTGGTTCTGCATTAAGTGGAGACACACATAAAACCTCTATGTAAGGTGCTGTGCAGTCTTCTGGTTTATGAATTAGAAAGCTGTTGTTTAGACTTTTGGACCATGAGGTTTAACTTAGCACATACAGTTCCCTCTCTTTTCTATATGAAGGTTATATGGTGTTAGGAATCCTTCATGTTATTTACTGAGGTCAATGACTCACAAACAACATATGGCTGCACAGACTAGCCAAAGTTTATGAGTTTTCATGGGACATAAGTACTAGGACATCTGTTTCCTGGACCCTCAATAATTGTCTATGCCAGCATATGCAGAATTATTTTTCCATTCCTAAATTTTGATGAACACTGAATGACGTGGCTGAGTATCAAACAGGATAGGGAATAGATTGCACACTCATGTATGTGTGGAGAACTGAACACCTGCCAGTCTAGAGTGTAAGACATCACAGCTCATTCAGAAAGTAAGTGCATTTACATCTAAATAGTGCTAGACATGAGATACTGACATTGATTGTGCCTCTCTTCTCTGCTCTGATGAGACCCCACCTGGAGTCCTGCATCCAGCTCGGGGACCCCCAACATAAGGACATGGACCTGTTGGAGTGGGTCCAGAGGAGGGACACAAAAAAGATCAGAGGGCTGGAGCACCTCTCCTATGAAGACAGGCTGAGAGCGTTGGGGTTGTTCAGCCTGGAGAAGAAAAGGCTCCAGGGCGACGTTATAGTGGCCTTCAAGTATCTAAAGGGGGCTTAGAGAAAAGATGGGGAGAGACTCTTTATCACGGAGTGTAGTGATAGGATGAGAGATAATGGTTTTAAACTGAAAGAGGGGAAATTGGGAAATTCAGATTAGATATAAAGAAGAAAGTCTTTACTGTCAGGGTAGTGAGACACTGGAACAGGTTTCCTAGAGTTGTTGTGGATGTCCCATCCCTTGAAATGTTCAAGGCCAGGTAGGTTGGAGCTTTGACACTCTCCCCCTAGTCTAGTGGGAGGTGTCCCTGGCCATGGCAGGGAATTGGAACCAGATGATCTTCAAGGTCCCTTCCAATTGTATCCATTCTATAATTCTATGATATGCAGACAGCTCAGTAAATCCAGGGGATCTACAAATTGTGTTCAGTGGCACGGCTGAAGATGTCTAGGCATGTTTTCAGGCAAAAACTTTTCTAGCTTGATCAATTCAGTCCTTACGTAGGACTGCCAAGTAAGAGTTTTCTCCATTTACTAACCTGTAATTTTGGCATAAATAACATTTTAGTTTTCACAGGATCTGGAACCTGGCTCCCAGAGTTTTGCCTATCTCCCGCTTGTCCTCTGGTAATGTTATAATGGATCTTTTTTTATGCTACATATAAGACATTGACAAAATACTTAACCCAAAAGACACAAAAGTCTCCTAGATTTAACTATTTAATGTTATATATACCTGGCTTTCTTAGGAAAACCCCACATTTTTTTTCCAACTGAATTTATGAATAAGAAAAATAAATTATTTCCTTATATTACCAAACAAAAAATTTAGGCAAAGTCTTTTACTACCTCTACCAAAATGCTGAGGTTTTGTATAATTTTCCTACCCATTGAAATATTGAAGTCCCTACAATAAAAAGAAATAGATACTAAGTGAATGAGGTAAAGTATATGTCTATTTTATTTAATATAACTGAAACCAACAATCTTGAACCATCCTATCTCATTAAACAAACCAGTTCATTAAACATACCACTGCTAGATTAGAATTTTACAAATTATGTTTCTTACATGTTTCTGAGAGTTAAAGAAATGTAAAGAAGAGAGTTTAAAGAAATTGTAGGTACACTTGGGGAATGTCTCTAGGGAAAGTTATCCTGAGGAGAAAGGCTGCTTTATGCTTCAATGAAGTCTATCCTCCATTGTACAAGAACATTTCCTATTCTCTGGGGTCCTGTGTTGAGAATATTCTCGTGAAATTCAAAAAAACAAGTCCTAGTTTTGTGTATGGCTATGGTAGAAAATACCATACACATTCCTGTAGAATCTCTTTTTATTCATTAATTATTCCAAGAACATAATTCATTAATTATCTTGTTTGATGAAACTGGAGAAAACTCTACTCAAACCAGAAGAGGTCTGTGTTCAAAAAAAAGTCCAGTTGTTGGTTAAGAACTGTATAACTATTTCCTGGGGATTTTTAATGTATATATATCTATCCATGTATATATGGCTATGTATATGTGAGTGTGTATACATGTATATTATTCATATATACATATATAATACAAATGCATCTCTGTGTGTATATACATGTAAAATATACATACATCTGTGTATAATATTTATATATAAAATGACAAAATAATCCACTTAAGTTCCTCAAAATGCAAAGGGTTCTGAGATAAGATCCCTATTATTTAAATTTCCATCTGCATACATGGAGTGGCACAGATTTAATTCTGTGGAATTAGCCCCTGCAGGAGCAGAGGCATCTTATCCAATTTCAGCTGCCCTTAGCTACTTGCTTAGACTCCCTGTGTAAAAGGTGAAGAATCATTTACATAGCTTATTTCATTCTGTTTATCCTGTCTACCTTAAAATGGGATGACATGTCTTCCTAAAGAGCTTAGGTTAGAAAATCTGTAACTCTAAAGTGAAAAACAAAAACAACCAAACAACATCAAAAAAACCCCAACAGATTCATAGAATCATAGAATTGTCCAGGTTGGAAGGGACCTTTAAGATCATCTAGTCCAACCATCAACTTAACTCTGATTAAAACCATCACTAAACCATGTCACCAAGCACTATGTCAACCTGTCTTTTAAACACCTCCCAGGATGGTGCCTCAGCCACTTCCCTGGGCAGCCCATTCCAATGTTTAATAACCCTTTCCGTGTCAAAATTTTTCCTAATAGCCAATCTGAACCTACCCTGCTGCAACTTCAGGCCATTTCCTATTGTCCCATCACCTGTGACTTGGGAGAAGAGATCGACCCCCACCTCTCTACACCGTCCTTTCAGGGAGTTGTAAACAGCAACAAGGTCTCTCCTCAGTCTTCTTTTCTCCCGGCTGAACACCCCGAGCTCCCTCAGCTGCTTTCATAAGACTTGTTCTCCAGACCCCTCACCAGCTAGGTTGCCCTTTTCTGGACCCGGTCCAGCACCTCAATGTGGTTTTTGTGGTGAGGGACCCAAAACTGGACACAGCTCTCTAGGTGGGGAGGGGAATTTCTCCTCCAGCCTCCAACACGGGATTTCCCTGTCTGTGGCTGTGTTTCATACCCTTCACAGACGATTCTTACCTCCACAAAGATCCCACGGGCACTGGGCCCCATTGTCACCATGCCCACCTTCACCAAGAAGTCACAGTACTGGTAGCGGGTGCCCCGGCTCTCTATCTTGTTGGCCTTGGCGTTTTGGAAGAAGCCTTTCAGCTTCACCATGAGGGTATCAAAGTTGGCATCTGCTATGAGGCAGGGACCGTTCTCAAAAAGGGTGAAGCAGCTGAGGGGATACTCGGAGTTGTGCATCACGTACATCAGCTTGCCTGAAACACATCATAGCCTTACTTCTATTTAGATTACTCAGATTCTGATACATTTGTCAACAGCATACCACCATGGCATTGCTCAAAAGTGTAATAAACAACATGATTAATAATGTCTTTGGATATAAAAGCACAAGTCGCCTCATTTTGTAAGTTAAAATAATTTTTAGGGAGGAGATTGCTTCGGTTATAAGTAGATTCTGTTTCACATAATAAAGAGAAATACCTACTTCAAGGGTACAATTAAAATGATCTATTTCAAATAGCAAGTTCAACAGATTTTCATGCTAAAAGTATTTACTTTTTCTATTTATTAAGTGCAGAGGGCAACTGTCATATGCCAGGTGTATGTTTAAAAGTACAGGTAGCCAAAGGAGTTCTCTTACCCCAGTGTGTGCCATTTGCTAATCATGTACTATATTGTGATGAAATAAATGAAAAAAAAAAAATATTAAGCATATGTCTTTGCTTTGCTTCATAATTCAGTATGTTACCAGATCATGAATAAAAATTTGGATGGCTAAAAGGAATGTATTAAAAGCCCAACACAGTCCATATGGTTAATGCATTTATTTCCTAACATATATATAAGTGATTCAGCAATTCCAAGAAAACCAGACCACAGCTTGCTTAATTTTAGAGGGAATTAGAAAAGCAGAAATTATATTTGTTATATAACTACAAAGGCAGTAAAACATTCACTGTTCTAAATACCCATGTGTTACTTAAGTCAATGATTACTTAGCTTTTCTGAGCTGCTAATGGTATTATTTTCAAGCAACAATTAACATTAGATACTTGAGATGTCAGCTCACAAATACTATTTTTGTTTTTATAGTTTTCAGGCAAAAATCATTATTGACTCATGACAGTGCTGTGACACTATGAAAATAGCTGTTAAATAATCCATTTACTACCCAATTAATTTAGCAGTTTTAGATTGCTCTTTAGATTAATAATTGCTGTTACTACCGAAAATACCAGGTTTAAGTGCACTGCTCACACAAACTAGAAGACTCAGGACATTTGGCTTTAGAGATTATTTTTGTACCTATATCCTGAAATTACTTCACAATATAAGGTCTTGGTGTTATGAAGAGCTGGGAAGTGTTTTTAGTTTCCAGTCTCTTGCAGTAACAAGATCTCTTATCTTCACATGGAGATCTCATCTTCATAGGATTGATATTTGTATGCCAAGTAGTGTATTATGCTTTTGGTAAAATACAAAGGTCCACTTGAGGGATGTCTGATTGTTGGAATCAAAAACATGGGACCAAATTCAGCAAAGTCTTAAGAACGTGTATAACTGATCATAGAATAAGAGAATGGTTTGGGTTGGAAGGGAAATTAAAGGTGATCTTAGTTCCAACCTTCCACTAGACTAGATTGTTTAAAGCCCCATCCCACCCAGTCTTGAACACTTCCAGAGATGGGGCATCTACAACTTCTCTGGGAAACCTGTTCCAGTGCCTCACCACCCACATAGTGAAGAATTTCTTCCTTATCTACTCTAAATCTACCCTTTTTCAGTTTCAAAACATTAGCCCTTCTCCTATCACTACATGCCCTTGTAAAAAGTCCCTCTCCAGCTTTCTTGTAGGTTCCCTTTAGATACTGGAAGGCTGCTATAACATTTCCCCAGAGCCTTCTCTTCTCCAGGCTGAACAATCCCAACTCTCTTCCCTGTCTTCATAGGAGTGGTGTTCTAGCCCTCTGATCTTTTTGTGGCCCTCCTCTGGACCCACTCCAAGAAGTCCATGTCCTTATGTTGGAGGCCCCAAAGCTGGATACAGTACTCCAGGTGAGGTCTCATGGAAGCAGAGCAGAGGGGGAGAATCACCTCCCTCAGCCTGCTGGCCACACTTCTTTTGATGCAACCAGGACACGGTTGGCTTTCTGTGCTGCAAGTGCACATTTCCAGCTCATGTTTAACCTTTTACCTAAATCAGTTACTAACATTTACTATAATAACATTAGAAAGCAATGTCTTTTTTCTTTTCAACCTTTTCCCAAATCTTCTGGTTTTGGCTATTTACTCTATGTAAGCATATATTAACTCTATATGGACAAAAGTGCCGTAATTTTCTTTTATGTGAAAATTCACATTCAATAGATCTTTCCTGTAGATTATTTTCTATGAATTCTTCCCATAGCTTAGAAGAAATGTCCACTATAATTTTTTCAACTCTGTATATAATTGGAGCAGTCAATTATCAAATGCAATCAAGACAAATATTGTCAGAATGAGAAAGGACCAAAAATATGACTTAAGATCATCAGCAGGGACCATCTTTGGCAGTTAGTAGTTTCTATTCCTGCTCACATGAATATCAGAAGAGTAATCCTAGTAGGTTAGGAAAAAAAAAGTATCATGCATGATCAAATGGGAAAGTTTGTAGGAGCAAGAACAAGAATAGCAGCATCTGTCTGTGTAACTCAAGACCAAGCTTGCACAGCAAGGCGGAGGATAAATGCTCATCATTGCCAACTACTTTACAGTGTAAATGGAACTACACTCTTCAGTCTCTGTCATTGTCAAATTATACTCTTCTACATGAAAATTGTTCATATTTCTGGAAAGTTAAATTAGCAGCAACTAAATTAGATTTTCCTTTTCACAGATAAACCCAAAACTACTTGATATAGGGCAGTGAGTGATAAAATCTGTAAAAGTGTTAAGAAATCAGGGTCAATGTGAAAACTCTTTTTGATGGACATGATTTTTTGGTGTGTTGATACATGACCACAGTTTAATATTATATTAATGTAAGATTTAATGATTTCAAGCATAATAACCATTTATTATTATTTAGAGTATCCAGAGTCTGCTAAGTAGGGGATATCATCAATATTTTTACAAGATTTACTTTCCATTCTGATGTGCAGGAAAGAGTAAATACCTCAAAGAGATAGAGACATGCTATTTTGTGACCTCTGTTTAAGGCTGCATCATAATCTCCCAAGAACAGTTGACAGACTTTTTTTAATTCATTTCCATTTCTCTGATAAGAAAACCTCTTGCCAAAAGCTAAAAGTTTTGACTACTTAACTAGAAGTCCACCCACCCCAGCTGGAGAAATGGGTGGCTGGAGAAATGGCTTTGTCTGTTTGGACAGTTATTCAATATCGGTAGAAGTATCCATTATGCATGGACAGATCAGCCCTATTAAACATGCTGTAGATACCCATAATAAGTCTGACATGCTTACAGGGTGGTGTAATTTGTTAATATTTCATTGCCATCTTTCTTTCACATGTACAGTAACTCTGTGTGCCCAAACTGAGTTGAACTCAGTGAATATATCTAAATTAGCAAGTAATGCAGATAAATAGGACTGGGCTTGCACAGTGAAACAGCTGGTACTGAGGATGTGATATCCATACAATAAGTATTTCAAAACAACTTCACTTTGAACTGAACACCCATTAGCCTTTCAGGCACCAGGCAAACACCTGGAGTGTTGCTTCTTGGTAAGTTTAATCCAAAGTGAGTGCTGATGGATGACATAGAGATCTACAAAACTCACTTCTAAATCAAACTGAAATGACTGTGTAGATGCCCCTCTGCCTGAAAACAACCATTGGAATGCAACAAGTAATACCTGAAGATTAAGGAGGACAGAATTTACACGTGGTTTGTTGTTTTCTTCTGATTTTGCCTTTTATGGAAATATATCAGTCAGCTAAATCTTCCATCGGCAGTAAACTTGCTTTATAGATTAACTCTGTAATAGAGGCAAGCACTGGACCTGTTTCTACAGTACTACCTAAGGGAAAGGAACAATGACATAAATGTAGCTGTACTGCTTCACAAACCAGATCAAGTATCAGCTTTTAAAAGATCTACTGTAGCTAGGATTATTTGAAACAGCCTTTTTCATATCAGAATAATAAGGATGACTAGTACATTCTGTGTACAGTCTTTTTCGTAAGTAAACTTTGAAACACCAACCAAAACTTTCTCTCATTACAAGCACAAACTTGATAATACAGAAAAATGTGTTTTAGTGGTCTATTCCAGCTCTGTACAGACCGAATAAACAGCTTAATTACTGAAATGAAGCTGAGTATGAAGTATATTATAAAAACTGTATTTGCTTTTCAAAAGGAGCTCTCTCTTTTAACTTCTATGGAACATAGGTTAACACTTCAAGTTTATTTTTCATAACTCAAAGCCCCCTATTGGGATTTAATTCCTACTGGAAATCTTTAATGTCTACAATTAAAAAATAATCTTCATCCTATAGAGGTGAGAGTAAATGAATTTCTTGCAATATGTTGTTATGCATCTCATAGGTCACAGATGTGATAATACATTAGAATGAACTGAAATAAAAACAAGACTTTAGAAATGTTATGTATGGCTATGCTGTGCTATGCTTGTGCAGAAATTCAACATATTCACTGAAAAATTTTCTTTATTTTAGTGATCAATATTGTCCACCAGCTTCACAGTACTTGGCTGCCTCCCCTCAAATGTTATTTGTTCTCTTAAACTTGTATCTCTTAGACACTGGAGATCTTTTTGGTTTGTGCTTCTATAGCATTTAAATGTCTCTAGAATATTTGTATCTTCACACTAAAAGAAGTATACTTCTTATGACAAAAATGATACTAAATTAATAAAACTGTGATTACAGTAAAAATCACTCTGCTTGCATGCTTTTACCACTCTGCTTGCATGCTTCTACTAATTTTGATATTTTCAGTAATTGGTAAATAAGGAATTGCTCATTTTCTGCATTTCAAGACCAAACATGACATTTTTTTCTGTTATTCAACTAGTCCTCTCTAGACAATCCTCAAATTCTGGCCTGAATGCTAGCTGTTTTTAATATTACCTCAAAATAAACAGGAAAATACTATTCTGCTTAGTTATCAGAAGTCTTCTGCTCAGCTAGCAAGTCTGAATTCACAGAATCATTGAATGGTTGAGGCTGGAAACGACCTCTAGAGATCATCTGGTCCAACCTCCCCTGATCAATCAGGTCCACCTACTGCTGGTTGCCCAGAACCATGTCTTGAGAGCTTTTTGCACATGTCCACAACCTCTCTTGGCACACCATGCCGGTGCTCTATCAGCCTCAGAGTAAAAAAGCATTTCCAGATTTATATAATTTTCTGATTTTTTCCTGAAAAATAAAAATGATCCTGAATCGCATCATTCAATTCAAAGGTTCCCCTATGTTTTACTAACATTAACACTGAAGTATCTGAAGATAAAACATTACAGAGTGAAACTCATAACCCGATTCAGTCAACTGGAGTTTCTCTTTTGATTTAAACAAAGGTAAGGAATTGTATTGATGGTCTCTGATTTCTCAGAAAAGCTTGCAGTAAAAATCTGTTTCCTGATGTCCAGATGGAACGTCCTGTGTTTCAGTTTTTGACCATTGCTTCTGGTCCTGTCATTGGGAACTGCTTAAAAGACCCTGATTCCCTCTTCTTTACACCATCCCTTCAGGTATTTATATAAATTGATAAGATATCCCCTGAGCCTTCTTAGGCTAAACAGTCCCAGCTCTCTCAGTCTTTCCTCACAGGGGAGATTCTTCAGACCCTCAGCCACCTTAGTGGCCCTTTTTGGACTCTCTCTAGTAAGTCCATGTCTCCCTTGTACTGGGGAGCCCAGAACTGGACACAGTATTCCAGGTGTGGCCTCGGCAGTGCTGAGCAAGAGCAGAAGGATCACCTCCCTTGACCCTGTTGGCAACACTCCTTCTTATGCAGCCCTGGAAACCATTAACCATTTTTGCTTCAAGGTCATGTTGTTGGCTCTTGTTCAACTTGGTGTCCACTAGGACTCCCAGGTCCTTTTCTGCCAAATTATTTTACCGACAGTAGAACCCCAGCATATACTGGTGCATAGGGTTGTTTTTCCCCAGAACGACAGTTCCCCTTGTCCAACTTCATGAAGTTCCTGTCAGCCCATTTCTCCAGGCTGTTGAGGTCCCTCTTGGCGGCAGCACCACCCTCTGGCACATCAGCCACTCCTCCCAGTTTTTTGTCATCAGCATAGTGGCTGAGTATATGTTCTGCCTCATCATGGGCCATGAGACTGACATAAACAAATAGAAAGGTAATAGGAGCTGTTAGGAAGAAAACAAGTGCTTTACTAAATGGTCATGATGGAGACAAAGAGGGAGGGTTGTCATTCTGTGTTCCGTGGCTCTGAAATCAGAAGGAACTGTAGGAGTTCTAATCTTCAGAAGCATCACAGAATCACAGAATCACAGAATCACCTAGGTTGGAAGGGACCTTTTAAGATCATCTAGTCCAACCGATTAAACCAAAACAAAAAAACCAACCACCAAACCCAACAAAAAAACCAAACAAAAAAACACACACAAAACACCACCCAACACTAATCCATATCCCTGAGCACCATGTCAACTCCTCTCTTGAATACCTCCAGGGATGGTGCCTCAACCACTTTCCTGGGCAGCCCATTCCAATGTCTGACAACCCTTTCAGTAAAGAAATATTTCCTAATATCTAACCTGAACCTCCCCTGGCGTAACTTGAGGCCATTGCCCCTTGTCCTATCATCTGTAACTTGGGAGAAGAGACCGACCCCCGCCTCTCTACAGCCTCCTTTCAGGTAGTTGTAGAGAGCGATAAGGTCTCCCCTCAGTCTCCTCTTCTCTAGGCTGAACAACCCCAGCTCCCTCAGCCTCTCCTCGTAAGACTTATTCTCCAGACCCCTCACCAGCTTCGTTGCCCTTCTCTGGACCTGCTCCAGCACCTCAATGTCCTTCTTGTGGTAGGGGGCCCAAAACTGGACACAGTACTCGAGGTGGGGTCTCACCAGTGCCGAGTACAGGGGGACAATCACTTCTCGGGTCCTACTCACCACGCTATTCCTGATACAGGCCAGGATGCTGTTGGCCTTTTTGGCCACCTGGGCACACTGCTGGCTCATGTTCAGCCGGATGTCCACCAACATCAAACCAGACACTTCTGATTCACTGACAAAAGTTGGTGGTATATGGGCTAGTAATCTTTCTTCCACCAACACCTTTTGTATATACGTGAGACAAAGGCTGCCACAAAGTTTTTATCTGTTCTAACTTGCCACAGATCAAAACATCCCATCCTCATAGCACTTGCAGAGATGTAGTAGGTTTTGGTAGATCCAAAGCCTAGCACAGAAATGAAAATACTGCTTTAATTGACAGAATACGTATGCAAGTAAGGAGTACAGATTTGGGTTTTTTTGGTTTTGTTGTTTTTTTTGTTTGTTTGTTTTTGCCTGTGTTAAGAGGCTCATTAGAATAGAATGCAGACATGATAAGGAAGTCTTTCTCATAATTTTGCTGCTATTGCTGCCACTCCATTGCATTGTTTTGCTTAGCTGTTCTAACTTGCTAGAAGCCATACCCGGAGTAAGGATGGAAGAATCTGTTGGACATAAAGATGAGACTTAAGCAATGTTTATGCAAACATTTTGATCTGCAGGTTTCTGCAATCTGCTGCCACCTCTAATCTAGCACATGCCACCGCTCCAAAACCTGGAAAGTGTCTCATTGTTTCTTTCATTTCGCCAAGCTTATGCTATTCCCTCAACAATCATCCTTATATGTTATGAAACTTCCTCTAAAGCCTACACCTGACCTTGCCACAGTGTCATTTGCAAACTTGGCAGAAATAAATATAAAATGGATTTTGTCCCTTAAAAGAAGTTTTTATATTCTGAAAACTCTGTAGCCCAAAATGGAATTGGAAATCACAGAAAATAGTGACTAATAATATTACAATTTCAATAACTTAAAAATACTCATTTTGAAATTATTTTTGTCATGGAAATGTGTTGAGATAATTATATATAGCAAGTTTTTAAAAAAATCAAGAATTAATGTTTAAAAAGCTAAAACCAACAGCTGGCTTCTTTGAACATTTCTACATTTCTAAGTAACTAGTTCCGCAGGGAGTTCATATTTTCCATATATCGTCTGGGAATATTTTTACTGCTTTGGCTTTTATGTTTTACACTCCAAAATTACTTAATTTCAAACTATGAGAGAAGATATTTATAATATATGTATGAGACAAGGCCCAGTGATGAAAATTTTCTAAATGATTCAGCTATCCTGAAAAAAATTTTTAAAATAATGATATTTAAGAAGGAGAATTCTGATGTAAATATCTTAAATGCCACAAGAATTTGTAATGTTTTTGAGGACATTATGTCACGGCCTCTTTTATCTGTAATAACAGATTATTCAGCAGTTTCTCAGGCTACATGGTAATAAGAATCGCTCTGTCATAGTAGGATAATGTTAGATTGCAGGAGCATAAAGCATTTCAACAAACACATAAGAGTATCATTAAAATTAGTTAATTTGAGTGTGTGTGGTGTAGCAGTCAAGCAAAGCAGCATATGACATTGGAAAGAAGAAAATAATGTTGCTAATGACTCAAAAAAATTCATATTAAAAAATTAAAAAAAGGAGAAAGACCTAGTCGTATCTGGATGTATGCGCAGATGTAAGCATTGTCTTGTAAAATAATAAAATAAGATCAAATATTTAATCAAATATGCTGTTCAGGTTTTCCATCTCCAAGTGCTGTGTTCAATTTGTCACAGTATAACAATTTCCTTATAGATCATAGCATTCTAGTATTACTGGAGGGTAGATTGAAAGCTGTACGTGGAAGAATAGCAATCTCAATAGGTCCTTGTAACTTCTAATATTAATACACGGATCTATCTGAATTTCAAGCACTGTAATACCATTAAAGAATTATAGAGACTGGGAATTTCATATATATAAGTGGATGATATTTTTAACAATAATAATAAATGTACTTTGACAGAAAATCAAATTAGAAGGTAAAAGAAGAAAAAATCACATGAATTAAAAGCCGTGATTTTTATTATCCCTATTTTAAAAGCTTTAAATAATCAAAAGAAATAAGGAAAATAAGGGAAGCTCCTTTAATCACAGAAATTGATTGTTAACCAAGTAACCTACTCATGAACTTGGAGATGGAAAACCTAAACACCGTATTTGATTGAGAATTTCATCATATTTTATTAGTTTACAAAACAATGCTTACATTCTGTCTAAGGGAAAGTGGAAAGTGATAGCATGTGTTTAGGTTACTTGATTGAGGACTATTCAGTATAAGAAAATAAGCAACAAAGAAAGTGATAATTAAACACAAACTGGAAAGCAGTAGCCACATCTGTCAGCCTGGGCAGAGACCACAGGTCCCCTGGGTACTAATCTGGGCTCCAGCTTCCAGGCTGGAGGGAGTCTTGGGCTAGAGCTGCTGGAGGAGGCAGCCACTCCTAACATGTCTTAGCAGTCTGAATCCTAAAATTCTTTAATATGGTATGTTTTTTTTTATTATAAAATCTGAATACTGTTCTGGCAGAGTGGCAAAATTGCATATTGAATACAGTATGTTATTTTCAGAGATTTCAAATAGGAACATTTCAATTTTTCTTCTCAAACTTTTGTAAATATAGGGAGAATACCACTCTATAGCGATGATTTATAAAAAAGAAAACAATAAGTCAGGAAAGTGTCACTATTTCTGTAGCTATTTTATTTATATAGGATAAGAAAATAAGGTTGCTTCAAAACTCAAAGTTAATGAAAATTTACTACACTGGTTTGGGATGAGGCGCATTACGCTGTACATTTTTATTTCAGAGCAGAAGAAAAAAATATATCATCACCTATTAAATCCAGTGAAAATCTCAATAAGTTTATAGTTAAATAAAAGAAGGAACTTCAAGTATCATAGTAACATGTACACACAAAAAAACATTAAGATAATAACAAAATATATCAGGTGTGTTCCATACAGAATAGCTAATGTGCTTTCATCCCATAAAACTCTAGCTCTTCAAATTAATTCCATGTTTTTCTAATTTTGGATGTTCCTCATTAATTTTTTCCAGCCCCAGTCCACTCCCCTCCAAAAAAAAAAGGCCTTGTTTTCCCTAGCAAAAGATGTCTTTCATGAGTTTTGCCAGCAGCAAGGATTATTTTCCCACAACTTGTATGGTAAATTAGAAATGGGTGAATCTCTACAGGCCCGGAAGTACAGCTGAGATAAGCAATTTGTCTGAAACTTTTCTCAGTGGCCTAGGGCCTTCAGTGGGATTTTATCATTCAGCATTCCCCCATATGTTTGGAGACTTAACACTGTGTTTTGCCCCTTAGGAAGAATCAAAGGAAAGCTAGTTCAGGAAGTCATATATTCTCAGGGAAGACTGGAAGTACCAGCAGTTTGAATTGTGTCAACACAGGAGAGAAAATAATTTGTCGCACATCTTTTTGCTTAAATAAATCTGCTCCCCACCTGGGGATCATCCAGCTTCATTACCTACCAAATGGGGGTGGGGGGGAGGAGGTGCCTTTCTCTACTTCAAATGTTTTAGCAAAGCATTTTAAGACACCAGGAACAGATTCTTGTCCCTGTTGTGTTGACAGTACAGCATTATTCTACTTATTATTTCCTTTTGCATCTGTGTAGGATAAAGACCCATTACTACCCTAATTTTATTCCGGTTCTGTAATGCTAAATCATTTTAGAAAAGAGAAAGTTGTCTGTCTGATATTCTAGTTCAGGCAGTTGATGAGTAATCTTAGCTCTAAAACTCCTTGACCCTGGATCCTTAAAGCCTTTATTTCTCCTCCATTCTGTTGCCATTGTATTTCTCTGCTGACTACAGATGGAGCCTCATTCAATAGTTATGTGGCCACAGTTCAATACTAGACAAATCATAGTAAAAGCAATTGTCTTTACAACAGTCCTTGTCCCAGTAATTTTTTTGTATACTGCTATGGCTACTGCAAAATGTCACTTATTCAATATCTAACATTCTTAATACCAGATCTCCAAAGTCCTTTGGTTTATCTCTGTTTGTTCCTATTTATTTAATTTCTCTCAGTCTTTTAACAGTCCTCCCTGAAATAATAATAATAATAATGTATCTTAATTTGAGTTTCAGATGTTGTTCTTATTTTGCTGATGTATGTATTTCAGAATCCTTTTTTTTTTTTTTTTTTTAATCAGAAACAGAATTGACTCAAAAAGAAAATATTTTTGTGGTAATTGGGACAATGGAAACAGTCTTCAAATATCACTATCACATAAATAGCAATTGTGCTACTGATTGCAAAGTGTACTCCAGATACTTTGGTAGATTTGCTGAAAATAAGCATAGATCATACTTACAGAATCTCTATTAGTGGTTGTTCCAGTTTAGATGTTTAGATGGATATTGAATAGCGATCAAAATTGTGTATTCTAGAAGTAGATTCAGAGGCTATAGGTTTACTAATTTACATTGTTTCCTTAGTGCTACTTTGCAATTATGGATTGCATCAGGCTGTGATTTTTTTCTGTCTACTTATAGGGACAATTCATCCCATTATGGTAGTGGCCTACTGAATTGCCAGTGTCTATATAAATTTCCAGGGCTTTCACGGCCCAGAAAGCAAAATGAGATCTTGCATTTTCACTGATTAAATTGTACTCCATATTCCAACAAGTGAATATAAGCAGAATTTGTATCTCTGTTTTTCTGTCCGCTGAGGCAGCCCTACTAAAGCTATCAGTTACTGGCAGCTGAATCTGACTAATGATTCTCAGAAATAAAGATTCATCACTGGTGCTTGGCATCTTGGGATCAACTTCAATCTTTTATATGGATTTGCTTCTCAGGAAACAACTGACCGTGACTGTTGAAAGCAGTCCCTCTTTCCTGAAGGGAAACATATAAATACTAGAGGTGAAGGGGAGATATAACATCATTAGTAATGACTGAAAATCTCACCCAATATGTTTAAGAAATAAATTCTTCAAGACTTGATCATCAGTTGTAGAATAAACATATTCACAGGTAACAAGAATATTCAATAGACAAAAATACAAAGAAACATTAGACTACCGAGGGCAATCACCATTGATGCACAATTCTGCACAAGACTTTAGCCTGAAAATCATGTAATTTTAGTTGCTATCTTCCTTTTACTTTTAATCTGCTGCATGAAAACTACTCAGGGTGGAGAATAGATCTTCTTATTTGGAGAATTCTTAGCACAAGAAGGCTTAATAAAGACACTGCTGGAATAATAGAATCTTCCAGAAGTAACTTTTAAAATTAACAGTTAAGATTAATTTGAAAAGAGGAAACAGTTATGTGCTCAGCTGATTACAAGAAAAGATTCTCTTTGTAATTTAGATAAATGTTTTCCTGGCAATGAAACTGAATATAAAATTATTAATTATTTACAATGTATCTTTAAGAAATTGAGTAAATGTAATCACCTTGCACAGCCAAATGAAATTAACAGATGTGACCAAGAAGAATAGGATAATAATAATATATTATTAAAAAAATCAGAAAAAAAATGCATAGAGATCTAATAATACCAGTATTTTTAAGATTAATGCTATCTTAAAGAGGACTGAAGGGAATAGAATATTATTATTCTCTGTGCCTGTGCATGTATTACATTACTGAATTTTCTGAACAGGAAGTATAAGAGATTTTAAAAGGATGTCCAGTTTCTATACCCTACTATATTTTTCCTTGCACAAATAAGAGGATGTATGTGAAGAAAATGTTCTGAATAATTTGGTAGATGGTTAGACTTCACAAAAGAGATTTTCCACGAACCACCTTACAGATCTTTGGAAAATGCTATTGCATCTGCAAACAGGGCTTTGCATCTTACAATTTGTCTTCCTTGAAAGACATATGGATTTAGGATTTTTGTTTCCCCTAAGCACCAAGTCACATTTTTTTAGACCCGTATCAAAAATATGAAGTCCTAAAGGGGCTTATTAATAGGTATGGAGTGTGGATTATTAGGTTAGTATGACTAGCTCAATAGTGCAGCCTGAATAATTCAGTTATGCTTTTAATATGAATTATTCTTTGGAAGAGTCCACATCCATCTTCACTAATTACAGAGGAAGGCTAAAATCCTAATCTGTACCCTTAAATTAGTTCCCTAAAATTAAGCACTAAAAATTACCACCCAGGTGAAAACAACTGCTTAGAACCTGAGATATATGTGCTACAATTACAAACTTTTTTTTTTCAAGTGTTCATATTTGTGCAAACAAGCATATTATAGGTAGAGGCAAAACAAAAAATATTTTTCAAAATCAGTCAGGTAAACACAAAAACATCAAAAATTCAAACTGTACAGATATTCATTTGCAAAATTGCATACATGCTTTGACTTGAAAAGCATAGGATAATTCTGAAGTTCTTCAAATATTAATTCTAACTTAGTGTACTATTTTACAATACTTCATACAGGCTTTGCTTACTGAAGAAAAATGGAAATGTAAAGAACAGTTCAAGGAGGTCTCTGCAACCTTTCCTTTTCAGCCTTCCTTTCTGCAAAGTAAATAGAGAATAATCATGCCTTATGCCAGGTCTAGAGATAAAAACCACCACAACTGTTTTACTAAATTCCATTTAAATAGATACAAACTAAAGGAAGAATATATGATATGCTAAGTAAATATTAGGAAATAACTGATTTTAAAATTAATTTTTACTTGTAAGAATAAATACAATAAGTACCAACTGAAGCAAGTCAGCATCATTTTCAGTGAACTCAAAAACCAAACAAATGCTTTCACAGTAGAATGTATTTCTTTATTCCAACAAAATTTTTTGTTCTATTTCGAACATGTAAATTCTTTTTGACTTTTAAGGAATTAGAAATTTAAAAATGAGAAGTGAATTTCCTCCACACAGCTGAGAGGGAACAGTCTAGGAGGTTTCTGGAGTGTGTCGGGGATAACTTTCTGACACAGCTGGTGAGTGAGCCAACTAGGGAAGGAGCACTACTAGATCTGCTGTTTGTGAACAGAGAGGAACTTGTGGGGGATGTAACGGTTGGAGGCCGT